>PITA01007767.1:26590-89284 GCA_004023965.1 Spilogale gracilis | reverse complement strand
TGCCCAGTAGTGCAATTGTAGGGTCATAGGGTAGCTCTATCTTTAATTTTTTAAGGAATCTCCACACTGTTTTCCAAAGCGGCTGCACCAGTTTACATTCCCACCAACAGTGTAAGAGGGTTCCCCTTTCTCCGCAGCCTCTCCAACACTTGTTGTTTTCTGTCTTGTTAATTTTGGCCATTCTGACTGGTGTAAGGTGCTATCTCAGTGTGGTTTTGATTTGAATTTCCCTGATAGCTAGTGACGCTGAGCATTTTTTCATGTGTCTGTTAGCCGTTTGTATATCTTCTACGGAGAAGTGCCTCTTCATGTCTCTTGCCCATTTTTTGATGTGCTCATCTTCTTTTTGGATGTTGAGTTTGAGTAGTTCTTTATAGATCTTGGATACCAGCCCTTTGTCTGTAGTGTCATTTGCAAATATCTTCTCCCATTCTGTGGGTTACCTCTTTGTTTTGTTGACTGTTTCCTTTGCTGTGCAGAAGTTTTTATTTTGATGAAGTCCCAGAAGTTCATTTTCGCTTTTGTCTCCTTTGCCTTTGGAGACGTGTCTTGAAAGAAGTTGCTGTGGCCGATGTCAAAGAGGTTACTGCCTATGTTCTCTTCCAGGATTTTGATGGATTCCTGCCTCACGTTGAGGTCTTTCATTCATTTTGAGTTTGCCTTTGTGTGTGGTGTAAGAGAATGGTCTAGTTTAATTCTTCTACAAATAAAATCTTTAATAAAAATAAGTTGATATACATGCAGTCATGTCTGTGCTACCATTTACCATATGATTTCATTCTCCCACTATTTTTCTTTTCAAAATACAAAATTTAACTTAGTATAGCACATTTCGTTGATCGACTCAATGGAGATTTTAGAAGACATTGGGAAACAAAACTGACAAAAATCCTTACCTTTTTTCCCAGAAGATAAGCAATACTTATGGCAAATAAGTAAATTATATATTATTAGGTGATAATTTCTTTGGGAAAAATAGAGCAAGGTTAGAGGGATTAAGAGTTGAATGGGTTAGGGAATGGGTTACAATTACGCAGAGAGTAATCTGAGCAGCCCTTATTAAAAGAAGATGCATCGGAGCAAAGACAGCAAGGTGGTAAGGGAATTTCCATCCAGATATTTGGGGGGCAAGCCTGTACAAGGTAGAGGGAATAGTTTGTGTACAAGCTTTGAGGCAGGAGAATACCTGATTTGTCTGAGGCATTGCATGTGGCAGTGAGACAGATAAAATAGATTGGTTGACTTCCAGTCTCTGCTTCTGGTCACCCCAGGGACCTTCCAGTCTCTGCTTCTAGTCACCCCAGGGACCGCAGCCCTCCTGCTTATCTAGTTTCTTTAATCATGGAAATTCCTGTCTCTTAGCAGTAGTCTTCTATCCATGTCCAAGACCTTGGCTCTGAGACAACTTTTTAAAAATAGCCTCAGGGAGGCGCCTGGGTGCTTCAGTCTGTTAAGTGTCATACTTTAACTTGATGTACAGAATTTGACTTTTTTAATCCTGAAAATGTCCAAATTACTGTACTTTCAGTCACTTCCAGTTTATCCTTAACAGAGCTGTATTTACTGTCAAATATTCATTGATGGCAGGATTTACTGAAGGCTAAAAAATTTAGTCTACAAAAACCAACATCTGGACTTTAACTTACAGTTTCCACGACTATTATATATGGCCTCAATAGGTGCATGATCAGTGTCCCAAGGTATAATATTTGATAGCTTAAAAGGATTGAAGCTGCTACAAAATTCTCAGATTCCCTGTGTGGTCTTGTGGGGTCCCTGCTACAACTCTCTGATGATCCTCCTCTTAACTTTATATTACAATTTCTCATTCCCAATATGAAGTTCTAAGTTTCAAGCAACAGGAAACAACTCAGGCTGATTTAAGTAGAAAGAGAATTTATTAAAAAGGTATAAGGTGACATGAGACTCCATAAATAAGTCTCCAAAAATAACCATTTATGGTTAATTGTTTTTCAAAAAGAATGCCAAGAGAAGTCATTGGGAAAAGAATAGTCTTTTCAACAAATGGTGCTGAAAAAAAACGGATGTCAACAAGCAAACGTTGAAATCGGATCATTTCTTTAATATTATACACAGAAATTAACTCAAAATGAATTACACACCTAAGTGTAAGAGCTAAAACTGTAAAACTTTTAGAAGAAAATATAGGAATAAATATTTATGGATTTAGATTTGACACTCTTTTTGTAGATATGACACCAAAAACATAAGCAACAAAAGGAAAAATGGGAAAATTGGACAGCATTGACGTTAAAACTTTTGTGTTATAAATGATACCATCAAGAAAGTAAAAGGACAATACACAATCATATTCAGATAGTAGAACTGAGAATATATAAAGAAGTCTATGATTCAATAATAAGAAGTCACATCACCCAATTTAAAAATGGGCAAAGAATTTGAATGGACACTTCTCAACAGATGATGTATAAATAGGGATACCTGGATGGCTCAGTTGGTTAAGCATCTGACTCTTGGTTTTGGCTCAAGTCATGATCTTACAGGTCGTGAGAAGGAGCATTGAGTTGGGTTCCGTGCTCAGGCGGGGAGTCTGCTTGAAAATTATCTCCCTTTGCCCCTACCCCCTCTTCCTTTCACTTTCAAATAAATAAATAAATCTTTGAAAAAGGTAGCTAATAAACACATGAAAATGCTTAATATTATTAACCATTAGGGAAATGCAAATCAAAAGCACAATTAGCTACTATTTCACATCCACTGGAATGTCTAAAATAAAAATATATGAAAAACAGTATCGTATTTCTTCAAAATATTAAACATAGAATTATATGATCCAGCAGTTTCATTTCTGGGTATATTCACAAAACAAATGAAAGCAAGTACCCCTCTTTGTATGCCAGTGTTCATAGCAGCAGCATTCAAAATAGCCAAAGGGTGTGAAAAAGAACCCATTGTACATCAACAGATGAATGGATAAACAATATGTACTATATACATACAGTGGAATGAAATTCCTTAAAATGGAATGAAATGTGATACATCTGCCCCATTGAAGACAGACATATGCTAAGTGAAATAGCCACATACAAAAAAGGCAAGTATTATATGTTTCTACTTATATGGGGCATCTAGAATAGTCAAATATATAGAAACTAAGTAGATCAGTGGTTATCAAGGACTGGAGGAAAGAGGGAATTAGCAATTATTTAGTAGATACAGAGTTTCCATAAGGAATGATAAAAAAAAAAATTGTTGGGTAGTGGAGATGGTAGCACAACAGTGTGAATGCACTTAATACCATCAAACTGTATACTTTCAAGTGGTTAAAATGGTATGGAACTAATGAATCACTACATTGTACACCTGAAGCTAATATAACACTGTGTGCTAACTACACTGGAATTAAAATTTTAAAAATTTTAAAAATGTTTAAAATGGGAAATTGTGTTATATATTTTACCACAGTGAAAACAGCGAAATATTTAATAATATGTTTCCAAGTATGTGGAGAAATTAATATCCTCCTACAATGCTGGTGGGAATGTAAAAGGCTGCAATCGCTTTGGAAAATAGTCTGGCAGTTCCTTAGAAAGTTAAACACAAAATAGACAAAGGCCTTAGAATTTCTCCAAAGAAGATTAACACAAAGGCCAATAAGCATATGAAAAGATGCTTGTTTTGTATTTTATGAGCCAGTCAGGTGCGTCCATAGAGGAGTCTGAGAAGCGACTCAGGAAAACAAAGTTTATACAGGTCCTAGAGATAGAAGGCATGGGCATCCCATGCAGGGCCCCATGGAAAAGCTATCAGGGTGGTTAGGAGACAGAAGACAGGAGCAAAGGCAAGGGTTGGGCCAGAGCCTTTACTGGGGTTTCCAAATGAAAGGTGAAATAGGGCAGGGTGAACAGTTTAGTAGGATTGTCTAGTTTAACTCACTTCAGTGGTATTTGGGTTTTGGGATGGTCGTACTTGCCTCGCACCTGGCCCCAGGATGATTAAGGCAGAGGAATATTGTCTTTTGGGGTATAGGGACTAGATAGAGGAGATAAGGCCCTGGATTGGTTAGTTTGTATATCAGAGACATGCTTGGAGCTGGGCCCTTTGCTCTCTATAAGAATTGGCTAGTCCTAGAGGGGCAATCTCTCTCCAGCCAGTAAATTGAGGGGGTTTTTTTTGGCGGGGTGAGGGAGGCGCTTTTTATGGTGTCAAAATATGATATGCAGAAATTAAAAATAAGTACAAGGGAATGTTTGGTATCACTAGTTATTAGTGAAATGCAAATCAAAACCACAATAAGATACTACTTCCCAATAATTAGGATGGCTATGATTAAAAGAAAAAAGAAAAGGGACACCTGGATGGCTCAGTCAGTTATGCGTCCAACTCTTGGTTTGGGCTCAGGTTTTGATCTCAGGGTTGTGGGATCAAGCTCTGTGTCAGGCTCTCCATGAAGTCTGCTTGTCCCTCTCCCTCTGTTCTTCCCTGACTTGGGTTCATTCTCTCTCTCTCTCTCTCTCTCTCAAATAAAATTTAAAAATAAAAATGGGGCGCCTGGGTGGCTCAGTTGGTTAAGCAACTGCCATTGGCTCAGGTCATGATCCCAGAGACCCAGGATTGAGCCCTGCATCTGGCTCCCTGCTTGGCGGGAAGCCTGCTTCTCTCACTCCCCCTGCTTGTGTTCCCTCTCTAGCTGTGTTTCTCTCTGTCAGATAAATAAGTAAAATCTTTCAATAAATAAGTAGATGATAGATAGATAGATAGATAGATAGATAGATAGATAGATAGATAGATAGAGGAAAGGAAATTTTACAGGTGTTGGTGAGGATGTAGAGAAATTAGAATTCCCCTTGCATTCCTGATGCGAATGTAAAATGATGCGGTCACTTTTGACACTTCCTCAAAAAGTTAAACATAGAATCACCACATAACCTAGCAATTCCCCTTCTAGATATGTACACAGAAGAATTGAAAGCAAGGACTTAAGACAGATTATTTGTACACCAATGTTGATGGAAGTAATCTGCTTAATAGTCTTAGAAGCACTCTGCAAATCATTGAGTCACCTGTGGATCCTCATCTAAAAATAGTCCCAAGTCCTAGAACCTTCCTCACAAGGAGTTTTCTTGTCCTGATTCTTAGAGTCCTGGTCGTCCTTTCACTTTGAGATTCTTATCCTCTGTGCCTCGATCTAGTTGACCCATACCTTTCCCAGAAATTTTATGTTTCAGCTGGTTAGAGTAATTCTAATTCTGTGAATTGCCACCTCTGGTTCCAGGAGTGTCTTCATGTGTCTTTAAAACCCATGGCTGTGGTGCAGCTTCCTGACCAACTTGTTCCTGGGAGAGTGAACAGCAGGGAGTCAGGATCAGGACTGGTGCACGCAGAGCTCTGCTGTAGCTGCCACTGCATCTTCTTCAAAGAGAGGAATTCAGTTTTTAAATGCTGAAAAGATAACCATTTTTTTCTCATCTTGCAATCATCTAAAAACAATAACCATAACAAAAGTGGAGACATAGGTTCTGTGTTTGACACTTAGAGAAACCTGCAGCCCCAGGCAAGAAGACACTAAGGAAGAACAACAAATGTAATGAAGAGCAAACAGAAATGAGAAGGACCCATTGAAAGAGGCCTTTGAGGATGATCAGCAAATGCAGTGAGAGTCAAGTAAAGGTGAGGGGGACATCCTGTGTGGACATGTTAAGCAAGAACACAGGAGTTTCCACAGAATTGGCAAGCTCTGAGGGCAAAACCAGCAGTCTCTTGTCTGTAACAAGAAGAGTACACACCCAAGTGCCAGTACTCCCAGGCAGGATTTGATGTGAAATATCATGAAGCAGGGAAGGTGAAGACTGAACATAGACCATAAGCCATTTTTGTACAGTCCTGTCTGTTGTGAAGTTGGTTGAAGGAGAGAGTCAGCAATGACTTACGGATCTTGGTTAGTTGTTGAGAAATAAAGGTAAAAAATCCAGTCTTCATTTATAACCTATGTCATAAAGAGAATTCATGCCAAGCTGGAATGTGGCCCCAGACCTTCCCTAATATGAACCTCTTGTAAATATTTGACACTTGAATAACTCATCTTTCAAAAATGAGTAATAAATCAAAAAGGAATCCAGCAGAGGAAAATTTGACCAGCATATAGCCATGAATTTTTTTAATTAATAAAATAATCACCTCTTAAAAATTATTATTAATGGGGCACCTTGCTTGCTTAGTGCAGCGTGTGACTTTTGATCTCAAGGGTCATGAGTTCAAGCCCCACGTTGGGCATAGAGCCTACTTTTTAAAAAAACTAATAATTATACTGAAGGAGATAAGCAGAGACAAGTATTCGTTGGTTTCAGTTTTTATATAAAGACAAGATTTATCTCCCACAAGACTCATGAGGTGAGGCATTTCCCAGATGTGGGAAAGGGATTCAAATTCTGGGCAGCCAAAAAGAGTATAAATGCCAATAAATGGAGATGGCGGGGGGGGGGGGAGTAAATGTGCACTTGCACACACACAAGGTTTTGTCTCAATTTCCCTGAACTCAGGAGTTATCAATCTCTTGTTTAATTGTACCAGATTTTACTTTCAGCTTTAAGGAAACTTTGAACATTATCCTTCTGCCTCAACACTGATTTTAGCTCTTTAGTTTAGTTTAACTTCTTAACAGAGTGTAGGTGTGAATACCGCCTTATTCTTTTTTTTTTTTTTTAAGATTTTATTTATTTGACAGAGAGAAGCACAGCCAGAACATTAGTAGGGAGAGTGAGAGAGGGAGAAGCAGGCCTCCCGCTGAGCAGGAAGCCTGATGCGATGTGGGGCTCAATCCTGGGACTCCTGGATCATGACGACCTGAAGCAAAGGCAGACACTTAATGACTGAGCCACCCAGGCGCCCCTGCCTTATTCTTAATCTCCTTTTTTTTTCTTTGTAGGGCTTCTTCTCTGCAGGGAATATGGTTGTCCTAGCTTAATTTTCCTTTTTCATCAAGACCATTTTTAAAAAGGAATATGAGGCAAAGCACTTATATCTGTAATTTGATTTTTCTAGAATGGTCTTCCAGACAAGAAAAAAAAATATTGTGATTAGAGGTCTTGGAAAATGAACTCTTCTTTCTCTTATTAAAGCCTTGCTAATGTTGGGGCCAGGGAGAATGTCTTAGATTTTCTACCATTTTTTTTTCTTTGCCACCTGTCACAAATTCGTTCCTTTATGAACATTTCAAAATGTAATTAAGCAAAAGAGAATACTTTTTTTATTAAGCTAATGCTTTTACAAATAATAATTTTAAATTCTTAAGTTCTTTTATTTCCAAGAGTAGGATTGAATAGAATTGTAGAATGAATGACAATATTCTCTAAAGTAATATCATGTAACCCTGATGGTTCAACAAGTTCAAATCAGGAAGGTTCCATTAGAGTTTTTTCTGACTCTCTGTGTAAGTTGGCCTCAGAAACTATTCTCAGTCCTTCATCTATAAAAGTGAAGACCACTATGAAAGGATCTCATTTATTCATTCATTTTTCATCCAACTATCCATTTGTTCCTGTATCCAGGATATAAGGATGATTGTCTCTCTCCTTAAGAAATATGGCGAAGATACATTTGTAATTAGCTGTAATTCAATGTGATAACTTCCATAGAAATAGGGCATTTAGGATGCCACAAGGGCACCATATTGATGGTACTTGTATGTATTAACTGTCTTTCAGTGTCCTGAAAACTCAGTTTGGTACCATTACCTTTGAAGGGAAATGACTTTCGCATTTTTGCCTAATAAGTGTCCTATAGTCAAATGATATGATTTCTTAATCATTCTGCAAGCTTAACTCTTTTCCCAGGAAATCAAAGTCTTCTTTTTTTGTTTTTAAGCTTTTACTTATTTATACATTTATTTATTTGAGATGGAGAGAGAGTGAAAGAAAGGGAGGGAGAACACAAAGAGTGAGAGAGAGAAGCAGACTCCCCACTGAACAGGGAGCCCAATGTGGGACCCAATCCCAGGCTTAGCCAACTGAGCCATGCACTGTGCCCCTGGAAGTCAAAGTCTTAATGCTAAATTTGCTATGTCTATATTGCCTTCTAATAATAGAAATCACTTCCTATTTCAGTTATTGCACTTTCCCAATTCAATTCACATTCCAACCCATCTTTTCAAACTTCACTTAAAAATCAATACACTGGGGCGCCTGGGTGGCTCAGTTGGTTAAGCGACTGCCTTTGACTCAGGTCATGATCCTGGAGACCCGGGATCGAGTCCCACATTGGGCTCCCTGCTCAGCGGGAAGCCTGCTTCTCCTCTCCCACTCCCCCTGCTTGTGATCCCTTTCTGGCTGTGTTTCTCTCTGTCAAATAAATAAAATCTTTTAAAAAAAAAAATCAATACACTGAAACATGTCTTTTTCTTAAAATCATTGTTGAAGTGGAAGGTCATGCTTCTCTTTCTCTTGATATAGAAAATAACACTTGTCTAGTTGTTTCTAGGCAGCACAAGACCATTGAGCTCTCCAAGAACCCAATCTGAGATTTGCAAAGCCGCCAAAATATTTTAAGACAAATGAGAATATGTAAACATACATGTTATCAACTGTTTCATATTTGTGTTTCAGAGATAATAAGTTTCTAATGAGCCACAGAGCCCAGTGGGATTAAGGATATAAATTTCAAAATCTAGATTCCTTCCTGTATTATCATATCTGGCTGGAATTCTGTTTTCTCTGAATGTGAAAATACCAAGTCATAATTTCTCAAGAGAGATGCTTATTACATTACTAAAAACAGTGAATTACATTACAGGATAAATAACAGCAGGCCAAGCATAGACCAATGATGAAAGTTTGTCATGAACTAAGGATTATGATTAATCCAATTTTGTTCATTTGACTAGAATTGGAAGGAGAAAGGAAAAAAAGGATGCATGGATTATACTATAGAGTTTACAGGAGGTTTACAGAAAGAAGGAAGAATAAGTTAGATCTGAGTTTATAGTGACATTTGAACTCACAACCAGTGCTTGTGAGACTTATCTTTTAACGTTTGTGTGTGCACACACACACACATTTTGAAGAAACAATAAGCAAAAGCAAAACCTAGAGTCTGCAGTGCCTAATATAGTGCTTAGCACAATAATATGGTCATTAGTACATATTTCTGGAGATTGTTTGAAATTCTTTATTTTGGAAGAAGGTTTTGAGTTAAAGCAAGGATTGGCACTTTATAGCCCACAGGCCAAATCTAGCATGTGATCTGCCTTTGTAAATGAAGTTTTATTAGAGTTCACTGTATTCACTTATTTATATGTTGTCTATGTCTGTTTCTGCACTATGGTTGCAGAATTGAATAGTAGAAAGTGTGCGGCCCACAAGCTTAAAATATGTACTCATTGGCCTTTTACACAGTAGGTTGCCAACATCTGAGTGTAGTCCTCAGTTTCTGCCCATATACAAATTATATATTTCTTGTAATCCAGTTAGCTTTGTAAAGTTAATGTATTTGTTGTGTTGTAAACTGTTTTGATCCCCTGATTTTCCCCAACTCTTTCATACTTAAGAGAAAAAGTTGAAGAACATCTTATACCTTTAACATAGATAATTTAAATTTTGCCATATTTGCTTCATCTGTTCATCTCTCTCCAGGTACATGTACACATACATGCTTTTTTTGCTGCTGCTGCTGTTGAATTATTTGAAAGTTACAGATATTGTGCACCTTCAGCGTACTCTTCTAAAAATAAGAGCATTCTTCTACATAACCCATTGTTTTAAAATTTATGGGCTGTATGGGCTTTTTGTTTGTGTGTAAGGGCTATACAACAGTCTTTTCTATAGCAGTTTGTTCGTCTCTGTATTCCCATTTATAAACTATAGATATTCTATGCATTGTGCATTAGTTATCTATTGCTTTCTTGTGGTAGCCTGAATAATGAATGGCCCCCTAAGGATTTTCATGTCCTAATCCCTGAAATCTGTGAATATATTACCTTACATGGCAAAGGGGATTTTGCAGATTTAATTAAGGAAATAAAAAATGTACCCTGTGTTATGTGATGGGCTTGGGCTCAGTGTAGTAACAAGGGTCCTTATAAGAGGGAGACAAGAGAGTTAAAAACAGAAGGTGATAATTAGAGAAATGTGATGGTACCACAACTGCTCACATTAAAGATGGCAAGGCTCAGAGTTTTCACACCCAATTTCAAAGCCATCAACTCCTGGCCCTTTTTTTTTTTTTTTTAAACAATCGTTCCCTCAATTTCTCTCTCCTTTTATATTTTACTATAATCATCAAGAAAAAACTTGGTGGCATCTTCAGCACTGCTTGGATATCTCCTTAGCTGGACCATCCAGATCATTTGCCTCATTTTCTACATACTGTATACTGCAAGTGACAAGGTTGCTGAACTTTCTGTTGCAACATAACAAAGATCTCCTGCCTCCAATTTCTAATCATATGTCCCTACCTTTCTTAAAACCTTATAGGCAGCCTCCTTAAAGTCCTTATAGCTACCTCCTACTGCCACATTTTAAGTATTTGTTATAATAGAACCCTACTCATGACACTAAAATCTATAAGTTATCTACTGGCACTCAGAATTTAAGTGGATTAACAGCTCAAAACAGCAAACATATTATCACACAATTTCTGAGGATTAGGAATCCAGGTGCAGTTTAGTTTATCTAGATTTTTCTGACCTAGGTCTATCTTCAGATTGTAGTTGCACTGTCAGCCAGGGCGGCAGTCATCTCAAGACTCAGTTGGAAAAGTCCCTTTCCAGACTCACTCCTGTGACTGTTGGTAGGCTTCAAGTCCTTGTCAGTCACTGGTTGGAGATAGCAGTTCTTTGACACAGAGGCCTCTGCATAAAGCTGTTCACAGCCTGCAGCTGGCTTTCCTTAGAGCAAGGAAGCAAAGAGCAGGAGAGATTACCCAAGACAGAAGATACAGACTTCTTGTGACCTAATCTCAGAAGTAACATCCCATCATTTTTGCCATATTCTAGTTGTTAGAAGCAAGTCACTAGATTCAGTTCACAGTTAAAGGAAGGGGATTACACAAGTTATAAATACCAGGCAGGAAATAGGGACCCTATCTCAGAGGCTGCTTACCACAAGTAACAAGGCACCTGTGTCTCAGAATGGACTACAAACACTTTTAGTGTGAAAACAATTTAGAGAAAGTTTAATATTCTCTGTAATATCAGGCTGCATTCAGAGTTTGGCCTCATAACATTTCTGAGAATTTGTCCTATAACTTGTAGAGGCTTGGCCATCTGAAACCCTTGGGGAGTCATTCTAGAATGTCAAGTTTCAGGCACCTGGGTAGCTCAGAGGGTTAAAGCCTCTGCTTTCGGTTCAGGTCATGATCTCAGGGCACTGGGATCAAGTCCCACATCGGGCTCTCTGCTCAGTGGGGAGCCTGCTTCCCTCTCTTTCTCTGCCTGCCTCTCTGCCTATTTGTGATCTCTCTCTGTCAAATAAATAAATAAAATCTTAAAAAAAAAAAAAAAGAATGTCAAGTTTCTGGATAGATCTGTCCCAGACTAAATCTTAATTAATAATTTGGTGTTGGGCGCCTGGGTGGCTCAGTTGGTTAAGCGACTGCCTTCGGCTCAGGTCATGATCCTGGAGTCCTGGGATCGAGTCCCGCATCTGTCTTCCAGCTCCAGGGGGAGTCTGCTTCTCCCTCTGACCTTCTCCCCTCATGCTCTCCCTCATGCTCTCTCTCTCTCTCTCTCTCGCTCAAATAAATAAATAAAATATTTTTTAAAAGATTTTTAAAAAGAATAATTTGGTGTAGAATTCCTTCTGTATTTGATCACATAATTCCTTAAATAAATAATTCCTTAAAATCAATGAATAAGTCCTTCTTAAATAAATTACTGACCATTATTTGAAATTTTATTTCATCAAAAGAAAATTAATCAATGTATGTGTTACAAAGAGAAAATGCTGCCCTCCCCATTTACATAGGATATAGAATTGTTTTATTGGTCACTTTGCCAGGTATCAGTACTTGCCCATTGCCTATGTGTTTGCTGTATCTAATTGCTATAGGTTGAAACTGAATAACTTAGGTTGAATAAAACCCTGTGTGAAGGAAAAGGGACCTGTGGAGGGTTGAATCTGCAGTCTGCACAGTCACATTAATGACATCTACTAACTGCTGCTAGCTGCTCCCAGACTTTTGTTTACATTTTCATTGTAAATTGTCCCTACATATGGGTGAGGATACAGTAACCATGAAGTGGTATTGGGCTTTGTGGATCAGTTCCTACTTAATTTTATGAGAAAGCTGAAAGTGACTGGGTCAAATAATTGGTATTATACATTGCTTGCTTCAGACAATATTTTGAATCTTTTCTTTCTTGGATTTTTGAAACTTCTCAGGCAATTTAGATAGTCTCCTCCCTTCTTTAGCTCTGTATTCTAGATAGTTTCACAATTAAAGGCTGTGCTTATAATAAAGTTAGTTATACCTCACTTCAAAAATTTGAACCTGATTTCAAGACTATAAACCCAAAGCAGCAAATATATTTTACATTTTTATTTGAGTGATTTCTTTGGAAATTGTGTCTGTTGCCAGTCATAGCCTCTCAAATGGAAACACACTGTCACTACCACAAGTTAAAGCTATAAAGATTTTAAATATGTGGCACTCATATTCTTATATGCATTTCTTTTAGACTTTATTAAGTGTTTCACTCTGAGTGGCTCAAAAGCAGTGCAGTAACCTTTGCAGCTTGTTAGACACAGACCTGGAAGGCCTACTAGAGAGGGAGAAGGTGGAACTGAGAAAGCAATCCCTGTGATACTCGGGCTTTGAGAAACTGCCTTTAGACTCACAAAGTATTAGAGCTCGGAGGGGAGCAGTTTAAGACATTTTAGTCTTGTACCTCCAGTCTCTTGCAAGTAATTAACAGTAACGGTAAGATTATGAGAATTGCATGTCTCTCCTATCTTTTTTTTTTAATCTTTTTCCTCTGTTCAACATTGAATTTCTATTCCAGTAGTGGTGTGTTCCTCTATTTAGCAATTCCATAAAGTGGTGTGCAGCCTCCAGACACGAATTACCTGCCTGGACTTCAGAGAATGTGTGTACTATGGGTGCACCTTCATACACGGAGAAAGAACACTGACCAAAATACAAAAGAGCCACCTGAGGAAGCACACCTGTAATTAGCCTCAGTCTTCATATACAGAACTTCAGTCAACTTTCTGTGCTTCGCAGCCAATACGCACAGGAGATTTGCAGAACTTCTCTACCACAAAAGAGAGACCAAAAGAAAGAGAAAAAGGGATTACAGAAGAAGTAAAAACAATGTAATGAGCAAAAGAAAATGTAAATGAACTATAATTAATGTTCTTGTAGAAATAAGATAAAGGAATAAGAAGATGGGATTCTTTTTAAAAACAACAGAAGCAGAGAACTTAAAAATTTTGGAAACTAAAAATAGGAGAGGTGAAATTTAAAATCAGTAAAAGAAAAAAATCAGTAAAGTTGAGAAAATCTCTTAGAAAGTAGAACAAAAGGACCAATAGATGACTTGGAGAGAAAAAAAAAATTAGAGGCTTTATTCAGGTATTCCAATGTTTGACTATTTGGAGAAAAAGAAAGTGATAAGAAGGAAATTATCAAAATTATAATATAAGGACATTTCCAGGAACAGAAGGACATGCATCTCTAGTAAGTCAGTGAAGAAAACAAATCTCATCAAACACATTATCATAAAATTAAAGAACACTAGGGATAAAAAGAAAATTCTTAAAACTTGTAGAGTAAAAACAGGTCACATAGGAAGGACCAGGAATTAGAATCCTATCAGCCTTGTCAACCCAAACATGACAAACTGGAAGAGAGTAGAGCAATGCCATAATTTAAAAGAGAAAATTATTTATCTAGAATTATATAACCAGATAAACTTTCAATCGAGTATTAGGATAAAATAAAGACATTTTCAGACATGCAAAATCACAAAAGTGGATTTATTGGGGCACCTGGGTTCGTTTTAAAATAAGGTCGGGATACTAACAACAGCTTGCCTTCAAAGTAGTCTATTTTGCCAAAGCCTAACAGACTTGGGGGAAGGGAACTACCAACTCTAGCCCCTCCAGTTTTTCTGTCTTACCTAAAGGGGTGGGAGGGGAAGCTGAGAAGCACTTACAATGGTTACAACCCAGGCACAGAGACTCACTAAACTACTTAGATGTAATTATGGGATTATAGAACACTTTCTCCCCCACCCGCAAACACATATACCCTACCACCACACCAATCAGGCTCTTCTATAATAACAGTGAATTACTACTAAAAGAACTACAATGCTCAGATTCTATTTTTAAAAGAAATCTCTAGGGAAACCCCAGAGCAACAAGGAGTACAAAAACAAAGACACTTAAAAATTTTTAGCTTCTGATACGTACAGCTCCAACAAACAATCACAGGCTGACTTCTAGCCAGATAAGCATAAAACCTCACACTAAAGGTTTATTTACCCTGCCCCTTTTACTCAGTATACCATGTCCACTTGTGACAAAAAAACACAAAACCTACAAGATACGCTAAAAGGCAAAAAACAGTTGGAATAAATGGAAGTATTCAAACAGGATTCATATATGCCAGAAATTTAGGAATTATCAGACTGGGAATTTAAAATAACTATGATGAATATGCTAAGGACTTTGATGGGAAAAGTGGATAATATGCAAGAACACCTAGGTAATGTAAGCATAGAGATGGAACCAAGAAAGACTCAAAAGGAAATGCTATATAGGAGCATCTTGGTGGCTCAGTTCGTTAAATGTCTACCCTTGACTCAGGTCATGATCCTAGGGTCCTGGGATCGAGCCCTGCATTGGGCTCCTTCCCCAATGGGGAGTCTGCTTCTCCCTCTGTCTCTGCCCCTTCCCCCCAACTTGTATGCATGCTCTTTCTCTCTCTCTCAAATAAATAAAATCTTTTAAAAAATACGTCTTTGGGGCACCTGGGTGGCTCAGTCGGTTAAGAGGCTG
Source organism: Spilogale gracilis (assembly GCA_004023965.1). Classification (NCBI taxonomy): domain Eukaryota; kingdom Metazoa; phylum Chordata; class Mammalia; order Carnivora; family Mephitidae; genus Spilogale; species Spilogale gracilis. Next base: position 74,306 of record PITA01007767.1, on the reverse strand, counting down.
CCTTCAGCTCAGGTCATGATCCCAGGATGCTGGGATGAGGCTTGCTCAATGGAAAAGCCTGCTTCTCCCTCTCCGTCTGCCTGCTGCTCTGCCTACTTGTGTGCACTCTCTCTCTCTCTGTGTCAAATAAATAAATAATCTTTTAAAAAATTCTTTAAAAATAAAAAAGAAAAGGGGCACCTGGGTGGCTCAGTGGGTTAAAGCTTCTGCCTTCGGCTCAGGTCATGATCTCAGGGCCCTGGGATCGAGGCCCGAATCGGGCTCTCTGCTCTGCGGGGAGCCTGCTTCCTCCTCTCTCTCTGCCTGCTTCTTGGCCTACTTGTGATCTCTCTCTGTCAAATAAATAAGTAAAATCTTAAAAAAAAAAAAAAAGAAAAGACTACATTCTTTATGATTCCAGCTCTATGACATTGTGAAAAAGGCAAAATTGGAGATAGTAAAAAGATTGGGGGAAGGTAAGGGGGGATAAGTAAGTGGAGCATGGGATTTTTAGGATTATGGAACTTTTCTGTATTTACTGAAATAATGGATACATGTCATTATGCATTCATCAAAACCCACAGAAAATACAACACAAAGAGTGAACCCTAGTGCAAACTAAAGACTTTAATTAATAACAGTCTCTGAATACTAGTTCATTAATTGTAACAAATGTACTACAGTAATGCAAGATTTTAGTGGGGGAACTGTAGGAGAGGGAAAGGACATATATGGGGACTCTACTTTCTGCTCAGTTTTTCTGTAAACCTAAAACTCTAAAAATTAGAGTCTAGTTAAAAAATATATGAGTCTATTACTAACTTTAGCTAAAACAACAACAAATAAGTTGTATAAGAAAATGTAAATATGTGATATTTATATTTTTATAATAGTGGAAACTTACAGAATGTGACTTTAATGAGAAATTATTACGTAATTTTTGAGTGAGTAGAGGAAGGGACGTGTCACAGACCTGATATCCTCATCTCTCGTAATAGAAAGTGGATAACTGAGGCACCTGGGTGGCTCAGTTGTTAAGCATCTGCCTTCAGCTCAGGTCATGATCCTGGAGTCCGAGGATGGAGCCCTGCATCGGGCTCCCTGCTCTGCGGGGGACCTGCTTCTCCCTATCTCACTCCCCCTGCTTGTGTTCCCTCTCTAGCTGTGTTTCTGTCTGCCAAATAAATAAATAAAATCTTTTTTTTAAAAAAGTGGGTAACAGAAGTGAATATCCATACTCCTATCTGAAGGTGTTTCCTTCCCTTGAGTACCCAATTCCATCTCCCCACGTCTCCTACATCATCATATTTTGCTCTCCAGCAGGATCTTTCCCGTCAAGAAACAAATATACCTTCAGTTCTTCTATCTTAACACACACACACACACACACACACACACACACACACTTCTCAATTCCAGTTGCCCTGCCACTGCCGTTCATTTCTTTGCTTCCCTTTACACCAAAATTGAAGTTTTCTATACTCCCTTGTCTCCAGTTCCTTTCCATTCTCTATTTTACATGCACTCCATACAAAATTTTACATCTGCCATTCTATTTAATTTGCTCTTGTCAAACTGACAGTGACCTTCATGTTACTATTTCGAGTGGTCACTTACCTTTGTAGCTCCCAGCCTCTTTTGACACAATTGATTACTCCCTCCTTGATAGGTTTCCCTCACTTGGTTTTAGGAACATCACTTTTTAAGTTTTCCAACTGTGTTACTGGTAGCCTCTCTTCAGTCTTTGCTGTTTCTTCTTCTCCCTGACCTCTTAATGCTAGAATGCCCCCACATCTCAGTCTTAAGTCCTCTGCTATTGTGTCTCTACCCTGAACCCTTGGGTTATCTTATCAGGTATCAAGGCTTTAAATACCATCTGTAAGTTGATAATTTTCAAGTATATGTATCCCAGCCCTGACTTCTATGAACTCTAGGCTTGTATAGCCAATTGGTGACTTGACTTTTCATTTGTTGTCTAGTAGACATCTCAAGCTTAACATATCCAAAACTAAACTATTGATCTTCCCCCTGAAATTATGCTGTAGCCAGAACATTTCCCAATTCAATTAATGACAACTCCATATTTCCACTTGGTAGCTGCTTAGGCCAAAAACGTTGGAATTATCCTTGACTCCCTTCTGCTCTGTCACACTCCACATCCAGTCTGTGTAATTAGGAAAATAAAGACCCACAAACTTACCACTTCTCACCACGTCCTTGTCATCCTTTCTTGTCTGGATTACTACTATAACCTCCATACTTCTATCCTTGGCCCTCTACAATGTAAACAGAGCAATTAGGATGATCCTTTTAAAATGCAAGTTCAATCATGGTACCTATTTGCTTCCCATATCACTACACTGGACAAACTACTTAATCCTCTGTGACTTAGTTGCTTCATTTGTAAAATAGGAATAAATAATACCTTCCTCCAGAGATTGTGGGATTCAGTGAGATAATACATAGGAAGCAGGCACTTAACATGAACCTGAGACAATACTGTTAACTGCTGTTCTTATTATTTTTATTTCCCAAAGCACCCTTCAAATCAAGAGCCTACTTTTGTCTCCTCATCATGCGTTTAGGGCTTGCCATGAGAGGGTTTTGTAGGAATGTTTGGATTCTGGGTACCTGGCTCATTACTGTCAAGCGCAATCCTCAGTCCATTAGAATCAGAGAATAGCATGTCCAAAAACACTGTTCATTTAACCAAAGGAAATTCCATTCCTAACTTGCTGTTTTTATAAGCCCTATAGTGCCGGGCTTCCTGCACTAAATAGGAATTGCTTCGTCAGTAAAAAAAGTGTTCTTTTTGTCAGTACCATAGTTTCTCTCTCTTTTGAAGCATTTGTTCCCTAAAGGATAATGAAAGGAGGCAACTTTTCCACATACTTTTGATTGAGCTTTTATCTGATGTCTTATCCTGACACCTTTTTGGTTTTTTTATTAAATTTGTGGCATCATATAGTTAGGGGTGCTTTCCCCCCTTCATATAAGCCTTATTTCTCTAGAACTGTTGGTTCCTGGAAGACTCTTACAGTATTTCATGTTCCCACTCATATTTCCTGTCATGCCTTGCTGGTTTTTACAGTGAACTGAGAAAAGGGAAGATTTAACCATAAGATTTGCTAGTGACAGTGCTGGGCGGAGCCTTCTAAACCTCACTCTGCCAGTGACTTGCTGTATCACTCCCTGGACTTTCACTGAACTTTCTGCTTGAATTCTAGCAGAGGAGCCTAGCTAAAGAAGAGGAGAGACAATTTCTGGAGTCAGAGGATATGAGGAATATAAGAAAAGTGCTTGCGGACGTAACCCACCACTGGAAGAGGAACCAGGGCGAATCAGCCTTGTTCTGTTCAGTAATGCAACCAGGGCATGGGATCCTAACTAAGCCTGAGTAGCCTATGCCCCAGGGGCTTGGGAGGTGGGGGTTGTGACATATTTCTGTGACTAGAGAGAGAAGGAAAGACACCTGAGAATCTGGTAAAAAAACAAAAATAAAGAAAAACAAGAAAAACATCCTATTGGCTTGAGTCCCTGCACTGGATATAGTGTCTGCTTGCAGACAGGCACAATGAAAGTCAAAATTAACATGATACACGACTCCAAATAGTTAGATACTTCTTACATAGAACTGGAACAATTTTTGTCCTGTGGTGATAGGGTAGACAAAGAGGATTCTTACATGCAGATTCTTCAGGGTGCAGCTAGACCAGACCCAACCCTTCCCACACACCCTTCCCCACCCTGTGACCTGGGGTTATTTGAGGGTATGAAAGAGATGGCGATCGCTTTTGAAACAGCCCTAGCAGATGCAGTATTGTTATCCTGCGCATGCACCCTTAGCTTCAATTGTGATGCATCCCTGAAGACATGCCTTATGCTGATGTCTCTGCTTTAATTTAGACTTCTAAGAGACCATAAAGACTAGAGCAGGTTGCAGAGAAAGAGACAGGCAAAAAGTACATTCATTCTCGGAGTTTCAGAGGGAACGCTGCTTTTAGAAGTCGATCAGTCATCTTAAAACGAAACATGAGAGACTTTGGACACAGAAACAAACTGAGGGACTTGGAGGGAGGGGGTGGGGGGATGGGAGAGCCTGGTGGTGGGTACTGAGGGCACCTATTGCATGGAGCACTGGGTATGGGGCATGGGCAATGAATCTTGGAACACTGAAAAAATAAAATAAATTTAAAGTAAAAAAAAATAAAATTAAAAAAATAAAACAAAACAAGAATCCTTTAGGTCTGTGGGCTTTATCCCTTTAGAAGATTTCTTTTTGCACAGAGAGGCTACTCAGTGACTCTCTTCCCAATAACCATCTGTAGTTTCTTAGCATACTTTCTCAAGTTAAGCAATTTATCAAACTTTGGCTAATGGAGATTGGCACAAATAGTTCCCAGGTTTTGTTTTGTTTTGTTTTTGCTTTATTTTATTTTATTTTTTTTTGCTTTTGCAGTGTTAAACAAACATCCTTGTATTGTGAAAAGTGTGTGTGTCAGAAGTAAATTTTTAGCATTAAGTTACTGGTTTAACTTGTTCAATTTTGTTCTTGAAGTATAACTTACAGAAAAATTACACAAATCATAGCTCTATAAATGATACAAAATGAACATACGTGGGACCCCCTGGATGGCTCAGTTGGTTGGGTGTCTGCCTTCAGCTCAGGTCATGATCCCAGGGTCCTGGAATTGAGTCCTGCATCAGTCTCCTTGCTCAGCAGGGAGCCTGCTTCTCCCTCTGCCTGCTGCTCCTCCGGTGCTTCCTCTTTCTTTGACAAATAAATAAATAAAAATCCTTTCAAAAAAAGAATACATCTCCACAATTGCTACCCATATCAAGACAGAAAATTCCAAGCACCATGGAAGCCTCTTTCATCTCCTTCCCAATCACTACCACCTCCCTCCTCCCAGGGTAAACAGTATTCTGATTTCTCACATCATGAAGTTGTTTTATCTTTTTACAAACTTTGAAGTATTTTAAATAGAGACTTGTATATCATTTTTAGGGGTCTGGCTTCTATCTCCCTCCTCATTCTGTGTTTTGATTCATCTATGCTGTTGTCATAGCAGTAGTTCATTTTTCTTAATTGCTTATCAGTATCATTATATATAACAATAATTTATTTATTCATTCTAATTGCATTGTTTGCAATGCTACCTTTATCATAAACCAATTATCTGTATACAAGGGTCTATTTCTAGGTTCTTCATTCTATCTCATTAATGTATTTGCCCATACTCGTACCAAAACCTTACTGTCTTCACTCTAACTTAATTATTATCTTTATTATGTATAGAATAATATATAATAATACATATTAATATATATAACAATTATAACTATATGTGTGTATATATATAGCTGTATAATTGGCTTAATTATAGCTGTATAATAATAAGTCTTAATATCTAATAGAGTAAGTCCCCCAGTTTGTTCTTCTTAAGATTACTTTGATTATTCTTGTATTTCCATATAACTTTTACAATCAGCTTAAAATTACCCCTGCCCCCTCTGCCCAAAAAGGTATGCTAGAATTTTGATTGGAATTCCTTTCTTGAAGAGAATGAACATACTTACTGTATTGAATCTTTCAATCCCTGGAAGTGGTATGTCTCTGTATTTATTTGGTCTTTGATTTCTCTCAATAATGTTTTATAGTTTTCTGTGTAAAGATCTTATACCTTTTATATTAGATTTATTCTTAGGTATCTGGTGGGGATTTTTGATGTTATAAATGGTGGTTTTTTACAGTTATTTCCTTATTATTGCTTGTATTAAAATATAGTGTTAGGGATGCCTGGGTGGCTCAGCAGGTTAAGCAGTTGCCTTCGGCTCAGGTCATGATCCTAGGGTCCTGGGATCAAGTCCCACATCAGGCTTCTTGCTGATCAGGGAGACGTTTCTCCTTTTGCCTGCCACCTACTTCTCCCCCTGCCTGCCTCTCCCCCCTGCTTGTGCTCTGATTTAAAAATGAATAAAATATTAAAATAAAATAACCTAATTTTATATATTGTAAAGTGTAAGTTTTTAATTATAAGATTTTATGAGGTTAAAAGTATATCATTTTAAGAATCCTCTAATATTCAAATTCTTATGGGAATATAAGGGACATTAAGAAAAGTAAATTGGGGAGGGGGCACCTGGGTGGCTCATTCAGTTTAAGCCTTTGGCTCAGGTCATGATCCCAGGGTCCTGGGATCGAGCCCTGCACTAGGCTCTCTGCTCAGCTGGGAAACTGCTTCTCCCTCTCCTCCCCACTCATGCTTTCTCTTGCTATCTCTGTCACTATTTCTCTCTCTCTCTCTCTGTCTCTCTCTCTCTCTCTCTCAAATAAATGAAATCTTTAACAAAAAAAAAAGGAAAGTAAGTTTGGAATAAAGCTAAGATTTATAAGGGTGGAGATTTCAAAAAGATATTAGGAAGAGCCTGTTTCTAAATTGTGTGAATTTTCTGTTGGTTGCTTGAGAGAGGTGGCCTGGGGCTTGCTTTCTCTCTGAGCTTAGAATGTTAGGATGCTTTTTTTCTTCTTCAGATACTGTGAGCCTTCTCCCAGCCAGCCCGCATTTGGGACCAACTCCGGCAAATGTAGAACAGGTCGGACCAGAGTGAATGGGAATTTGACTCAGTCCTTCAGTGCTGTTTTTAAATTGACAGGCTTCCCTCCCACTCTAAAACTCACCGAGAATGAAGCAGTAAATCCATCCATCATCAGGCATTGCAAGCATCCTGAAGTGATGATGATAGTACCTGTTTCCTTAAACTTACACTTGGCTTTGTTTTCCAGGTCTATAAAGGAGAATTTCAGCTCCCTGAATTTCTTAAAGAAAAACCTCAGGTACTGTATCTGCTTCTCTTCTTAATGTGATAGATGGACTCTTGTGTCAGAGGGATCTTTTTAAAGAGTGCTATGCTGTTGGTAAAAGATTGGTCTCTGGTAGTTGTTGGCTTTAACAGTAATTTAATGCAGTCTTAATTTGAGAGAGCTCAGTGTCAGTGTCTTTCCAAAGTAGGGAACTACTTTATTGATAACTGAAGTCCAGTTGCTGAAGGTGACTTATAAGCCATACAATATTCCACATATAAGAAGCCTGGGAGGCAGGCTTCAAGATGGTGGAGGAGTAGGAGACCTAAATTTCGACTGGCCCTAGATATTCAGCTAGATAGTTATCAAACCATTCTGAGCACCTGTGAACTCAACAGGAGATTAAGAATAGCAGCAACTCTATGAACAGAAAAACGACCACTTTTTGGAAGTCATAGTCTATCCCTTCATTGTATTTTAACTTTACTTTTTCTATATGTATAAATCTTTTCTTTCTTTAAAATTTAGGGGGCAGATTGTTCTAACAGACCAAACTATACCCCTAAATCTAGTGTATGGCTTTGTTTTATTCATCTGCCTGATCATATTCTCCCCCCACCTTTTTAAAAAAAATTTTCTTCTTTCTTTCTTCAACTAACTTCTTATCTTATCAATTCCTTTTCTTAAATCTCTTTTAATTTTTATTTTTACAGTAATATTCCATCCCTTCATTGTATTTACCCTTATTTTTCTATATATGTAAGTTTTTCTTTCTTTAAAATTTTGGGAGGCAGTTTCTTCTAACAGATCAATATACCCAAAATCTAATGTGTGCATCTGTCCTATTCACCAGCTGGGTCATATTCTTTCGGGTTTTTTGGGGGTTTTTTTGGTTTTGTTTTCCTTTTACCCCCTGGTTTTGGGTCTCTTCTGATTTGTTTAGTGTATATTTTTCTAGGGTCACTCTTACCCTTGTAGCATTTTGTTCTCTTTTCATCTGTTCTTCTCTGGAAAAAAACGACAAAAAGGAAAGACTCACCTCAGAAAAAAGAACAACAGGAAGTACCAACTGCCAGGGAGCTAATCAACATGGACATTAGTAACATGTTGGAACTAGAGTTCAGAATAGTGATTATAAAGGTACTAGCTAGGCTTGAAAAAAAGCATAGAAGATACTAGAGAATCCCTTCCTGGAGAAATAAAATCTAACCAAGTCGAAATCAAAAAGGCTATTAACGAGGTGCAAACAAAAATGGAGGTTCTAACTGCTAGGATAAATGAGCCAAAAGAGAGAATTAGTGATAGAGAAGACCAAATGATGGAGAATAAAATAACTGAGAAAAAGAGAGATAAACAACTATTGGATCATGAGGGGAGAATTAGAGAGATAAATGATACCATAAAGCAAAACAATATTAGAATAATTGGTATCCCAGAAGAAGAAGAGAGAGGAGCGGAAGGTATATTGGAGCAAATTATAGCAAAGAACTTCCCTAATTTGGGGACGGAAACAGGCATCGAAATCCAGGAGGCACTGAGAATCCCCTCAAAATCAATAAAAATAGGTCAATACCCCAACATATAATAGTGAAATTTACAAATCTCAGACACAAAGAGAAAATCTTGAAAACAGCTTGGGATAAGAGGTCTGCAACCTACAAGGGTAGAAACATTAGATTAGCAGCAGACCTATCCACAAAGATCTGGCAACTCAGAAAGGACTGGTATGATATATTCTAGGTATTAGACAAGAAAAATATACACCTAAGAATACTGTAGCCAGCCAGGTGGTCATTGAAAATAGGAGAGGTAAAAAGCTTTCAGGACAAACAGAAACTAAAAGAATTTGTGATCACCAAACCAGCACTATGAGAAATATTAAAAGTGGTCCTCTAAGCGAAGAGAGAACCCAAAAGTTAACATAGCCCAGGAAGGAACAGACATAATATACAATAACAATCACCTTACAGGCAATACAGTGGTACTAACTTCATATCTTTCAGTAGTTACTCTGAATGTAAATGGGCTAAATGCCCCAAGACACAGTATATCAGATGGGATAAAAAAGCAAGACCCCAGGACGCCTGGGTGGCTCAGTTGGTTGAGTGACTGCCTTCAGCTCAGGTCATGATCCTGGAGACCCGGGATCGAGTCCCACATTGGGCTCCCTGCTCGGCGGGAAGCCTGCTTCTCCCTCTCTCACTCCCCCTGCTTGTGTTCCCTCTCTGGCTGTGTTTCTCTCTGTCAAATAAATAAAATCTTAAAAAAAAAAAAAAGCAAGACCCATCATTACACTGTCTGCAAGAGACTCATTTTAGACCCAAAGACACCTCCAGATTTAAAGTGAGGGGGTGGAAAACCATTTATCATGGTAATGAACATCAAAAGAAAGCTGGAGTGGCAATCCTTATATCAGACAAATTAAATTTTAAATCAAAGACTATAATAAGAGATGAGGAAAGACATTACATCATACTTAGAGGGTCTATCAAACAAGAAGATCAAACAGTTGTAAATATTTATGTCCCTCACATGGGAGCAGCCAATTATATAAACCAATGAATAACAAATCAAAGAAACACATGGACAATAATACAAAAATAGTAGGGGACTTTAACACCCCCCTCACTGCAATGGACAGATCACCTAAGCAGAAGATCAACAAGGAAATAAGGGCTTCGAATGACACACTGGACCAGATGGACTTCACAGATATATTCAGAACATTCCATCCCAAAGCAACAGGATACACATTCTTCTCTAATGCACATGGAACATTCTCCAAAATAGACCACATCCTGGGTCACAAATCGGGTCTCAGCCGGTACCAAGAGACTGGGATTGTTCTCTGCATATTTTCAACCACAGTGCTTTGAAACTAGAACTCAAACACAAAAGGAGAATTGGAAAGAACTCAAATGCATGGAGGCTAAAGAGCATCCTACTAAAGAATGAATGGGTCAACCAGGAAATTAAAAAAGAATTTAAAAATTCATGGAAAAAAATGAAAATGAAAACACAGCTGTTCAAAATCTTTGGGATGCAGCAAAGGTGGTCCTAAGAGGGAAGTATACAGCACTACAAGCCTTACTTAAGAAATAAGAAAAGTCTCAAATACACAACCTAACCCTACACCTAAAGGAGCTAGAGAAAGAACAGCAAATAAGCCTGAACCCAGCAGGAGAAAAATAATAAAGATCAGAGTAGAAACCAATGAAACAGAAACCAAAAGAACAGTAGAACAGATCAATGAAACCAGGAGCTAGTTCTTTAAAGGGATTAATAAGATTGATAAACTCCTGGTCAGACTTATCAAAAAGAAAGGAGGAAGGACCCAAATAAATCATGAATGAAAGAGGAGGGATCACAACCAATAACAAAGAAATACAGACAATTATAAGAACATATTATAAGCAACTCTAAGCCAACAAATTAGACAAGCTGGAAGAAATGGATGCATTCCTAGAGACGTATAAACTACCCAGAGTTAACCAGGAAAAAATATAAAACCTGAACAGACCCATACCGGCAAGGAAATTGAAGCAGTAATCAAAAATCTCCCAACAAACCAGAGCCCAGGGCCAGATGGTTTCCCAGGGGAATTCTGGACATTTAAAGAAGTATTAATACCTATTCCTGGGAAGGAAAACTTCCAAACTCATTTTATGAGGCCAACATTACCTTGATCCCAAAACGAGACAAAGACTCCCTCAGAAAGGAGAATTACAGACCAATATCCCTGATAATTGTGGATGCAAAAATTCTCAGCAAAATACTAAAACACTAATACTAAATACAAAAAACAGCACTTTAAAAGGATTATTCACCACAACCAAGTGGGATTTATTCCTGAGCTGCAAGGTTGGATCAACATATGCAAATCAATGTCACACACTACATTTATCAAAGAAAGGACAAGGACCATATGATCCTCTCAATAGATGCAGAAAAAAATTTGACTAAGTACGGCATCTTTTCTTAATTAAAACTCTTCACAGTGTAGGGATAGGGGATACCATATCATAAAAGCCATCTATGAAAAACCCACAGTGAATATCATTCTCACTGAGGAAAAACTGAGAGCTTTTCTCCTAAGGTTCCCCTTTTCTTAAGGTTAGGAACACCACAGGGACGTCCACTGTCACTACTGTTATTCAACATAATACTAGAAGTCCTAGCCTTAGCAATCAGACAATGAAAAGAAATAAAAGGTATCTGAATCGGCAAAGAAGTCAAACTCTCACTCTTTGCCGATGATATGATTCTTTATGTGGAAAACCCAAAGCCTCCACCCAAAACGCTAGAAGTCATACAGGAATTCAGTAAAGTGTCAAATATAAAATCAATGCACATAAATCAGTTCTATACACCAACAATGTGACAGAAGAGGGAGAAATTAAGGAGTCAATCCCATTTACAACTGCACCCAGAACCATAAGATACCTAGGAATAAATCTAAACAAAGAGAAAAAGAATCTGTACTCAGAAAACTAGAATACTCATGAAAGAAATTGAGGAAAACACAAAGAAATGGAAAAACATTCTATGCTCATGGATTGGTAAAACAAATATTATTAAAATGCCTATGCTACCTAGAGTAATCTACACATTTAATGCAATCCCTATCAATATACCATCAACTTTTTTCATGGAAATGGAATGCTAAAATTTGTATGGAACCAGAAAAGACCCCCAATAGCCAGAGGAAGGTTGAAAAAGAAAATCAAAGCTGGTGGCATCACAATCCCAGACTTCAAGCTCTATTACAAAGCTGTAATCATCAAGACAATATGATACAGGCACAAAAACAGACACATAGATCAGTGGAACAGAATAAAGAGCCCAGAAATGGACCCTCAACTCTATGGTCAACTAATTTTTGACAAAGCTGGAAAGAATGTCCAATGGAATAAGGACAGTCTCTTCAACAAATGATGTTGGGAAGATTGGACAGCCACATGCAGAAGAATGAAACTGGGTCATTTCCTTATACCACACACAAAATAGACTCAAAATGGATGAAAGGCCCAAATGTGAGACAGGAATCCATCAAAATCCTAGAGAACACAGGCAGAAACGTCTTTGGCCTTGGCTGCAGCAACTTCTTGCTGGACATGTCTCCAAAGGCAAGAGAAACAAAAGCAAAAATGAACTACTGGGACTTCATCAAGAATAAAAGCTCTTGCACAGAAAAGGAAACAGCAAAACCAAAAGATATGAATGGGAGAAGATATTTGCAAATGATATATCAGATAAAGAGCTAGTATCCAGAATCTACAAAGAACTTATCAAATCAACACCCAAAGAACAAATAATCCAAGAAATGGGCAAAAGACATGAACAGACATTTCTGCAAAGAAGACTTCCAGATGGCCAACAGACACATGAAAAAAGTGCTTAACATCCCTCAGCATCAGGGAAATACAAATCAAAACCACAGTGAGATACCACCTTACACCAATCAGAATGGCTAAAATTAACAAGTGAGGAAATGATGTGGATAAAGGGGAACCCTCCTACTCTGTTAGTGGGAATGCAAGCCTGTGCAGCCACGCTGGAAAACAGTATGGAGGTTCCTCAAAACATTGAAAATAGAATTACTCTATGACCCAGCAATTGCACTACTGGGTATTTACCCCAAAAATACAAATTAGTGGCCTAAAGGGGCACATGTACCCCAATGTTTATAGCAGCAATATCCACAATAGCCAAACTATGGAAAGAGCCTCAATATGCATCAGCAGATGAATGGATAAAGAAGATTGGTATATATACACAATGGAACGTTATGCAGCCATCAAAAAATGAAATCTTGCCATTTGCAGCAACGTGGATGGAACTAGAGGTATTATGCTAAGCCAAATAAGTCAATTAGAGAAAGACAACTATCATATGATCTCGCTGATATGTGGAATTTGAGAAACAAGGCAGAGGATCGTGGGGAAAGAGAGGAAAAAATGAAATGGGCTAAAACCAGAAAGGAGACAAACCATGAAACTCTCTTAATCTCAGGAAACAAACAGGATTGCTAGAGTGGAGGGGATGGGAAGGATGGGGTGGCTGGGTAATGGACACTGGGAGGGTATGTGCTGTGGTAAGCCCTGTGAATTGTGTAAGACTGATGAATCACAGACCTGTACCCCTGAAACAAATAATATATTATATGTTAATAAAAAAATAAAGAAGAAATACTTATAAAGAAAAAAAGAGAGCAATACAAGAACATTTAACCATAAATGGAAAAAAAAAAAAAAAGAAGCCTACCTTGGCAAATCTGCTCCAGCCTTCTGATATCCTTCTGATATGTAACTTGAAATAAAACTATACAGCCCCTCCTTGTTCTTTTCATATATACATCCATGGCCTTTTAACTTATCTTATTTGGAGCTTAGGAGACTTATAAATATATTATATTCACAGTCATTGGCCCCCCAATGCAAAGCCCCCAAGCTGGGAAAGGACAATGAGAGCTTGAAACTTATAACTTTTACTTTTTAAAAGATTAGTTAAAACAGATCCAGAGTTATCCTTGTAATGGTATTCCTTTACTTACTTGGGTTTCAACGTTGTTTCTTGAGTTGAAGAGAAAACACGCAGTGTTACAGCTGACACTGTGTGCCTGAAGTAGCCCAGAGTGTTCTGCATCTGAGCATCATCGGCCATTCCTATATAGTAGTGGGGAAAACATTGTTAACTATGATTTGAGCCCAGCAGATGACTTCTCTTTCTGGTCTAGTGATAATACGTGTTGCTTCTAGGCTGTTGCTATCAGTAATTGGCTTGTAAATAGGAAATGAAGACTCAGCACTGAACTCGGTTTCTAAAATCATTCCAGATGTGGATGAGGTGAGGGAAACATACCTCCTCACAGACTATAAAGTCTTGTTGCCTGAAGCAAGCCTGGAGTAAATGGGCTGGGCTGTCTAAGAGAAGCTGCATCTCACACCAGGGTTGAAGGCTTTGTCTTCTCAGGTCCTTGTCCAGTAACAGTCAGCCATTAATAGTTGATATGTATTACCTGAAAATTCCGTACTACTTTCAAGGCATAGTCTTATTAGCCTATGTGCAATTTAGGCCTCCCAGTCATTCATTTTATTTATTCAACAAATGTTTACTCAATTTCTGTCATGAGTGAGAAGTTGGAATAAGTCCTCAAGAGTCAAAAAGAAAAAGATCTTCTCAAGGAACTTCTGATCTCCCCTAAAGACTGATCAGTTTTTGCAGGCAAGGGGCCCCTGGGCTCTGAGTCTGGGTTAGGTGTGATGCCCCAGAAACCTGGATGGACTTATGAATAAGTCATCAATCACTTGCAGGGTGTGGCAGTTGGAGTCAGAGAATAATCCAAGAGGCAAGTCTTGAAGGAATGTCAAATCCAAAGACTGTTTTGCATAATAAGTTTGAAGGAATCAAGAAAAGGAATTTAGGACTAAAATTAAAAGGACACCTCTGCTTCACAGCATACACAGAAATCATATCCAGGTCGATTATTAACCTAAATGTGAAAGGCAAAATAATAAAGTTTTTAGGAGACAATAAAGGGGAATAACTTCATGACCCTAAGAGGGAAGGATTTCTTAGCTCATAAGAAACACTAATCATTAATTTTAAAATGGATAACTTGGGCTCCATTAAAATTGATGATATTTACTTATTAGAAAGCATCATAAAGAGAGTAAAAAATATATACCTTAAGTGGGGTAAAATACTTTGAAACAAAGGACTCATTTGTAGACTATAGAGGATACCTACAAATCTGTAGGGGAAAAATTTGCACAAAAGGCTTACTAGGAACTAACCACCTTGCTGTGGTTAGTTTAATGCATCACATACACATATACTTAGAAAAAGGCTGTAAAAGCCTTTGATTTAACTTATAATAAATGAGAATACTGAAACCCACGGAACTTCCAGGTCTGGTATTTAGCTAAAGTGGCTCACGGAACTCAGTAAAGTTCTGTACTTAAAGTTTTATTATAAAGAATATAAATCAGGATCAGCCAAATGAAGAGACAAGGACTACGAGGGTCTCCAAACACAGAGCTATGCCAATTCCCCATGAATCAGGGTACTTCTCCCTCTCAGCAGCACGTCAGTTCATTCACCAACCAGGAAGCTCCACTGAACTTCAGCAACAAGATTGATTGAGTCATTGACATGTAATTGAAGTCAATCCCAGTCATCCCCTCTCCAGAGGCTGACCTGGTTCAGAGACCCAACTTTCTGATCATAGATTTGATCTTTGTGTGACCAGCCTCCATCCTGAGTTACCTCATCTCTTAGCGTAAATTCCAATATGATCCCAGGAGCTCCTGAATAATGAAGATATTTCCGTTACCTGGGAAGATTCAAGAATTTAGAGTCTCCCTACCAGAAACTAGGGACATAGGCCTGTCAGATTCTTTATTATACATTTGTAGCAGACTGAGTTCATTAGAAAATCTGTGATCAGAGCTTACAAGCTGCCCCTGATATTTCAGTGAGAACAATTACTTTTCATCCTGACCAACTTCAAGGACTTTTAAAATATCTTTTGCTTCCCTTGACAGACTGAGGAAGTGGAGTAGCAGAGCCAGGAACCGCTTACATACATGAGGTGAGAGTTGGGGGACATTCCTTGGTCTTTGGGTTTCCCTGCTTAAGCTCTGTTAGGAGGCAGTGTGGCTGGAGTGGAAAGCACAGCTCTGCAGTCCATTGGCCTGAGTTTGAATCTGTGCTCTGTGGCATTGATCAAAGTGCTTCTCTGTGTCTTAGCTTCCTCATCTGTAAAATGAGGACAGTATTAATAGAGAGTAGTAGTAAGAATTAACCATAATAATGTCTACAAAAAGCTTGGCACCTAGTAAGCACTCAAACAGTGTTGTTATTTTTAATATGAGGAGGAGTGTAAGATAAAATATTTTAGCTAAAAGAAATCTAGAGACCATTAATCCCAATAACCTGTTTGCAGATAAGGAAACTGATCCCAGAGAGAGAGCAGGTTATTTGTCAAAGTCACATCACGGGATGTGCTGCTTCTGTGTGTGCCGGACGTGCAAATGTTTTTGCAGTAATATTTTTGGAAGTTGGTCAAGTCTGTCCTTGCTGATTTTAAGGTACAATGAGGTCTTACGTTTGCAACCTACCTTGTCTCTTTGTAGGTAAGGGCTACAGTTGGGCTAGGCCAGCCATGCCTTATCAGTCCCCTTTATATCTGGGTAATCATCTGGTACAGGTCCAGGGACACCAGCCAATAAGTGGCAAAGCTGCTTTCTGAACCCAGACCACCTAATGTAGCTTCTCAGAGCTCATACCCCTTTTCCTTAAGATTCTGT
Source organism: Spilogale gracilis (assembly GCA_004023965.1). NCBI lineage: Eukaryota > Metazoa > Chordata > Mammalia > Carnivora > Mephitidae > Spilogale > Spilogale gracilis. The sequence continues at coordinate 58,211 of PITA01007767.1, read as the reverse complement.
CTTGTTCTGAATGATGTGATAATGCCTTAGATCATTTGGAACTTGAAAAGCTTTTTCAAAAATCTAATTTTTTTCTTATAGTTTTGCTTGCTGTTTTTTAAATAACAATGTATTGACTGCATATTCTATATGAGGCATAGAATATCAAGCATTTTATATGTGTAGTATATAAATGACATGTTACATGACACACTTTTTAAAATATAATATATTCATATCTGTACATATATGAATGAATTCATTCAAGGTTCAAACCACTCTGGCAAGTAGGTGGCATTATACATATTGTACTGATGAGAAAATTTAGACTGAATAATCTGAATAAGAGATTTTTGTGACTTGCTGGATATGGATAATAGACTGAAAAAGCACATAAACGCTGTTGCGCCATGTCAAAATCATGGACGACTTTGAGCTAATAATATTGATAGGTTTCAGGATTTATGATTACCTTTTTGCTAAGGAGCAAATGCTAAATGTTAGACATACACTCTGTGGACATATGTAACAGCAGTAATCATACCTTTTATAGATAAATGCCCTCCATGAAATACACACACAGGGATCCATTTATTGAATGTTTTCCAAGTCAGAATACAATGTCTGTTGACTCCGGCCTGCAAGTTGCCTTCATGGCATCATTGCATCCTTTTATGCTTGTTGCTGCCTATAGGGGTCACCTGCAGTGAGAACAGCACTCAGAAGAAGCAAGGAAGACAACAAAGCTTCTCAGGGAAGATACTACTCTTTCTTCTTGTCTTTTGGGTCCCTTTGGCGTTTGAATGACAGTCGCTGTGTTCTCTAAATCTTCCTTTAAAGAACCTTGGTATCTATGGGGCGCCTGGGTGGCTCAGTTGGTTAAGCGACTGCCTTCCACTCAGGTCATGATCCCGGAGACCCGGGATCGAGTCCCACATCGGGCTCCCTGCTCGGCGGGAAGCCTGCTTCTCCCTCTCTCACTTCCCCTGCTTGTGTTCCCTCTCTAGCTGTGTTTCTCACTGTCAAATAAATAAAATCTTTAAAAAATATATATATATATATATTAAAAAAATAATAATAAAGAACCTTGGTATCTACTCTTTCCAGTGAAGAGTGGACATGTTGGACCCCTGGACATGTGACATCCCTACCAGTGCCTCTGCAGTGGCTCAATTGCAGATGACAGTTGTAGTCATTTAGACATGGGTAGGAGCAGCCCTTGCTTTGGCTGCCATCTGCTTGTTTTGTGTACTGAAGCTACTGGCAGGTGTCTAAAAGCATCCCAGCCTGAGAGAGAGTATGTTCTATGGGTAGTCCTTCCACAGCAGCTGCTCTTGTAATCGTCTGTCGTCCTCCCTGTCTACCTGGCTCATGCCAGGACCACAACTGGGAAGGAGGCAGTACGGTGCAGGGGAGAATAAAGTGTGACTCTGCACCTGTAACCATATTTTATTTGTTTGCCCTAGGGAAGACTGCGACCTTTCAACACAAGGGAAATTTCTAGGATTGGCTGTCCCCTGCTGAGATCAGTAGAGCATATGTGCCATGGCCCACATCTGCTCTTCTTGTGCCAGTCTCCTCCCACTGAGAGGGTGCGATGTCAGTATACATTTGGGCCTTCCTGAGTGATCTGCTGCCTGAGTACAGTGGTCTTGATCCTAATTACATGCACAACCCTGTGGATAAGAAGCCCAGAGGAAGTGTGTGCTTTCTGTTAAAACTGCTCTGGTCCTCACCTTTTCTGACCAGATTCCAAACTTTTGTTTCAAGGGGAGGGTTTTAAAAATGGAATTCTACAAGTAAAATTGGGCAGTTTCATCTTGGAATAGGTTGTCTGTACATGCTCTAATGTTTTGTAGAACACTTCCTGTTTAAATGTATTGATGTGGATAATATTAAATATCTTAATTATTTAAATAATTCATTGTATTGTTTTTGAGAAGTTGAGGAATTACTGTATACATTTACAACTTAATGACTTTTGTATTTTATTTTTCAAAATAAAAGCTTTAAATGTGTGAAGCATTCTGGTGGTTTACATGTTTTCATTACTGTAATTTCAGAGAAGCAGTAAGACCTTATCAGATGGTGATTGATAAACCAAAGTTTCTTTAGTTGGCTGTATTGAAGATAATTCCCTTCTATGCATCATAGCTTTTTTTAATTAAGTTTTTTATTTTAGTTCCAGTATAGTTAACACACAGTGTTGCATTAGCTTCAAATGTACAATATAGTGATTTAGCACTTCCATACAATGCCCAGTGCTCATCACAAATGTACTTCTTAATCCCCATCACCCATCCATCCCTCACCTCCAACTTCCCCCCCTCTGGTAACCATCCATTTGTTCTCTATCATTAAGAGTCTGTTTCTTGGTTTGTCTCTCTCTTTTTTTTCTTCATTTGTTTGTTTCTTAAATTCCACATATCTGTGGAATTACATGGTATTTGACTTTCTCTGACTTTGCTTAGCATTATACTCTCTAGCTCCATCCATGTTGTCCTGCAAATGTCAGGAGATGATTTTTTATGGCCACATAATATTCCATTGTTTGGGTGTGTACCACATCTTCCTTAGCCACTCATCAATTGATGGATACTTGGACTTTTCCATAATTGACTGTTGTAAATAATGCTGTAAATATTGGGGTACATGTACCCTTTTGAATTAATGTTGTATTCTTTGGGTAAATACCTATAGTGCAATTACTGGGCTCATACTATTTTGAACTTTTTGGGGAACCTCCATACTCTTTTCCACAGTGGCTGCACCAGTTTTCCTTCCCACCAACAGTGTACAAGGGTTCCCTTTTCTCCACATCCTCCCCAACACGTCATTTCTTGTGTTTTTGATTTTAGCCATTTTGACAGGTGTGAGGTGAGAACTCATTGTGGTTTTGATCTGCATTCCCCTGATGATGAGTGATGTTACACATCTTTTCTTGTGGGTTTTTTTTGTTTTTGTTTTTGGGGGTTTTTTGGCCATCGGTATGTCTTTGGAGAAATGTCTTTTCATGTCTCCCACCCATTTTTAATTGGATTATTTACTTTTGGGGTATTGAGTTGTATCAGTTCTTTATATATTTTGGATACTACCCCTTTGTCAGATATGTCATTTGCAAATATCTGCTCCCATTCTGACATTCTCTTTTAGTTTTGTTGATTGTTTTCTTTGCTGTATAGAAGCTTTTTACTTTGATAAAGCCCCAGGAGTTTATTTTTGCTTTTATTTCCCTTGTCTCAGGAGACATATATAGAAAAATTAAAAATGGTACAGCTGATGTCAGAGAAATTACTGCCTGTGCTCTCTCCTGGGATTTATGGTTTTTGGGTTTATGGTTTCAGATCTCACATTTAGGTCTTTAATGCATTTTGAGTTTATTTTTATATATGGTATGAGAAAGTGACTCAGTTTCATCCTTTTGCATGTGGCTGTCCAGTTTTCCCAACACCATTTATTAAAGAGACTTGTTCTCATTGCATATTCTTTCCTCCTTTGTTAAAGATTGACATGCATCTTAACATCTTAAGATTTTGCTGTAATTTATTTCATAAAGACCTGCTATCATCCATTTGTCTCAAATCCTGTTCTATTTCATGCCTACATCTTACATTTAAGGACAGAGAGGTTACTGTTCCCAGCTGTTCTCTAGAAGCCATTGTTCTACAATACAGATAATAATAGTAATTTCTATTTATTGAGTGTCTTCTATGTGTGGGGCACCAAACAAGATGTTTTATGTGTTTTCTTATGCCTGGCTTGAGAATTCTGCATCCTCTGGTCTTATCCATCAGCAAATAATATTTTCTACCTAGTCACTCAAGCCAAAAATCCAAGAGTCTTTTCTTCCTCCTTTCCCGTCACATACAATCTTTGATTCTACCTTTAAAATATTTATTGAACCCATCTACTTCTCTTCCCTACAGTCCAGCTCTACTGTCTCCACTGTAATGTAAGACAGCACCATCTGTCACCTAGACTGCTGCAATAGAGAGCCTCCTAAATAATATCGCCCTGTCTACTCCCCCCCCCCAATTCTGTTTAGCACACAGCAGAGTAATAGCTTTACAGTTGCACATATAGATATCCTACTCCGTTACCCTCTCTTTTAGAATAGAACCCACGTTCCTGCCATGATCCAGTCACTGCCTTTCTCTCCATCTTCCCCACCTCACCCCTTGTGCTCTAAGGTTCTTTGCTTCTCCTGGAAACACACCAAGCTTTTCCTGCCTCTGCACATATTATTCCTCTCTCTGGAATGTTCTTCCCTTTGCTCTTTGCCAGGCATCTCCTTCTCAGTTCTCCAGTCCTTCCATTTCCTCAGAGAGACATTTCCTGGCCCCTTGAACTAAAAAGTAGATGCCCTCCTGCCTCTCTTCTTCACAGTATCACCTTATCAGACTTTGCAGCTTTTAATCTGTTGACTTTTTTTTTTCAATTCAGTCTTATACTAGAAGGTAAGTTCTGGAAGACAGAGACTATATCTTTTCTTGTCCCTTTTTGTATCTCTGACACCTAGCAAAGTGTTTGGCACATTCTAGGAACCCAGGAAAATACTTGGTAAATTATTAATTCTCCCAGAAATGTCTGGCATGTCATTTTACAGATGATAAAACAGGCTCAACTGGATCAAGTCCCTTAGAAAAGGCCCCTGAGGAAGTGCCATCGTGGTGAGCTGGTACTTCGGTCCAAGCCTGAGTTGAACATCTCTCTTTCCAGTCCATTCTCCCAGGCCTGTCCCCTTCAATTGAAAATGAATACTGCTGCTCTATCAATCCTTTGTTCAAAAACCCTCTTTGATTCCCTACTGCCCAACACATCCCATATAAGCCGTTCTGCCTCCACAATGTGACCTCTCTACTTTCTTGTGTACAGTAATCCTCCTGCCTGTCTCCTTACGCTCCTTCACTTCCTGCATCTTCCAAATGCCTGTAAACCCTCTCCCCTCCACGTGGGAAATCCCAGCCTCATTAAGGGCTCAGCTGTTTTCAGTGCCATTTCTCCTTACACAACTGCTGCAACCTCCAAGTAGTAATAAAGTCAGCTTCAGCTTAACATAATACTTATTTTTTTGTTTATTACCTGTGCTAGTCTTTTATCATTAACTTTGCAGGGAGGAGATCACGTACTCCTCCAGAGCCTATCAGAATGGGAGAGGAGGACATTTTTTAACCATAACGCAGCCTGCCTCCAGGACTTGCCCCAAAGGAGACATGGTTTTTATTCCCCACACCTGCCCACCCCTAGAGACTCCACTGTTACAGGTGGGCATATGGAAAAAGGGCAGAGAACCGCTGCACAAAATGGCTGACTTGGGGGAAAAAAGGAAACTAAGGCACAACTGGCCTGAAGAAACACATGCTGTGCTATTTCCATCCCTATTGACATTCCTTCTTTCACAAAGCTTTCTTTCTAGCCCAAGCACATTTCTTTTGATCCCTATGAAGAAAAGCGTTTCTTGTTTCCTGTTGACCTCTTCAGTCACATGTGTGAAGAGGACTGTCTATGAGGTGTTGTGATTTGGTGAAATCAAATGGAGCTCCTATTGAACCAATGACAGATGGCTGGAGTAAAATTTAAAAGGAGGTAACAGAAAGGGACCAGGTAGGCACGTGGCCTCTGACTGACTATCCGAGAGCTTCTTGGAGCCAGCATAGCCATTCGCCACAGACAGCGAGTGAACCCACAAGGCCAGAGAGAGGCTGGTGTCCTCAGAGGCCGCAGGAAGAGCTTGGAGAGAGCATTAGCCATGAAGAATCATAGAATTTAATAATGAGAGAAAAAAAAATAACAACAACAAAAAACCCTTAACTAATCATTTAATCGAGTAATCCATCTAGTAATACTTATCAAGAACTTGTCATGGTCCAGGCCCTTTGCTAACCATTTTATATGTTTAGACTCATTTAATTCTCATATTTACCATCTGAAGTGTGTACTATTACGACCTACATTTTACAGACATCGGCTCGGGGGGTAAAGTACCGAGTACAGCTAGTGACAGCCAGGATTCAAATATAGGCAGCCTGGCTCCAGAGCCGACACCCTAACCACTACCCTGCATCTTGATAATCATCTTTATACTAGAATAGAAGCTTGCCATTAGCATTGAGTTGCAACTGTTTAAATACCTCCCTTACATGTAGTAATTTGCTAGGTATAATTGGGTGCTATGCCAGGAAGTACAGGCAGATCACTGTCCTTGGGAATTTATGGTCTTGGCAAAAATCAAGAAAAATGCCTATAAAACAATCATTTCAGGTTCCAAAAAAATGTATGTAGTATCACCTACCAAAACCTAGCTAGCCGGTGATAGATAAATAATGGTCTAGGCAAGACTCCATTTGGTGTTATGGCTATATTTCTAAAAGAAATGTAGATCCTGGAGCTAGCTGGGCTTATCTCTGGGGAGGTCAGTATTTCCAGCATTGAGTTCCTTTTCCTGCTTGTCACTATCCACTGCAGTCTTCTGCAGAGAATTTAGGTCTTTGTGTAAAGCAGAACACTCCCTCCTTAGTTATTCTGAATTGGGCCAAAGAGGTAATTTTTATACATTTTTTTTTTTTAAATCCTGACAAAGCTGTTCATTATTTGAGAATTGGGGTGTGTGTGTGTGAGAGAGAGAGAGAGTAGTTTTTTTAGAGATAAAAATAAATGACCTCGATTCTTCCTTTGGAGCTGATTATTACCAAAGATCGAAAATTGAATCATTTTCACAATAAAACCCTTTTTGTTCTTATGTATTATAGAAATGGCTTTTTAAAGCCTTCTCTGAGACATCCTAAAATGCCCTCTACTGGTGAAACATGGAATGACTGCTGAATGTATGAAAAAATTTTCAAGTTGAAAAAAAAGGAAATGTATCTTGCATGTGTGCAAAGCTTTCTCTACGAAACTGTCCGTTACAATATAGTTTATGGAAATAAAAAAATTGAAGCAATCTAGCAAGAGGGCGTACTTGTTAAATGAATTGTGATATATCCACATAACAGAAGTCAGCTAATAAATATGATATTGTAGAAAAATATTTAATAACACAGAAAAATGTTCATGTCACATTTAGTGAAATGTTGAGATCACAAAGCTGTTTATTATGATCCCATTTTTATTATTTAAAGGATAGATAGGAAACTAAATAGAATAGGTAAATTAATAGACAACTGAAAGGACATGTTCCAAAATGTTAACCCTGTTATTTCTTGGTGGTGGAATTGTGGGGATTCTTGTTTTCGTCTTTCTGCTTAACTCTGTTTTCTAAACATGCTGTGATCAACATGAATTATTTTTGTAAAAAAAACCTGAATTATTTTAAGTATTATGTTCTTAACATTAGTTCATTGTAAAAGGGACATGGAAATTATTTACAGGAAAGATTTCAGAACATCAGTGGAATGGACAGCTTCACAAGATGCCATTTCAGTCTACATATTTTCCAAGAATGTCACCATCTCTAAATAAATAATCCTTGTGGTCCAGAACTACTTTGGGGCCTCCATATTCTGGGAGAAGAACTTTATCTTCAATTTTCAGGCTAATTGGTTGAATCTCTCCAAGCTTTCCTTTAGAGCCTGATCCAACAGCTTCTACTATTGCCTGCAATACTGTCCTTGAGATTTTTCAGGAAGCATAATGCTTCCTTTGGTTACAGTTTTGGGGGCACTTCTTGCAACTAAAACTCAGTCAAAGAGGGGAAGAAACTTTCTCAATGCCTGTCCTGCAGTTACTGGCCGGTGCTGGTCTTATTCTGCTCTCATGCCTCCACCACAAGGAGACCCCAAAAAACAGTACTTTTTTTAAAGAAATAAATCAAGAGCTCGAACCCCCTAATCTTACATATTAAAAAAAATGGGGTCTTAGGTAGTGCTGCAACTTACCCAGAACTACACATCTAGTTAGATTTAACATTGACTTTCAGTTCATTTATTTTCTAGTAAGTCTCATGTATCCAATATTCAGATAAGTTAGTAATATTAATAAACTGAAGACTTGGCTATTGGTTGTTCTTCACAAATGAATAACTGAGACTTTAATCAGAAATGAAGCAGGGTATCAGCCATTAGGACGTTTGGATGGAGCACATTTGAAAAGATCACAGTGCAGTTAGGATGCATTTATTTATCTTATACAGTGTTTGGTAGCTTACAGGTAGGAACCAAATCTGGCCACACATATCCTATGTCTTGTCTGTGGCTGCTTTCTCTCTATAGCTGCAAGTTGAGTAGAGACAACCTACCAATCTGAAAACATTCCTATGTGTTCCTTAACAAAAGAAAAAAAAAAAAAGAAATACACATGTCCCTGCTCTTAGAGATTATTTTTGTCCTATCCTGCCTCAGGATATTTAAATATTTCACTACACCTTAATGTCTCTAGCCAATCAAAGGGATTCTCAAATGGAAATTCCAAGAAATGTGGGAACAAACCTCAGAGCTAGGAAGCCCCCCAAATGGCAAGTTGTTTTTCCCTGACACTCTTTTTCTGTCTCAGAGAAGCAGGCCCTTCCCAGCCTTAAATCCAACAAAGTCTCTGAGTGGGCTGGGATGCCTAGGAAGAAAAAGAATGTAGAATGGTGGAGACACCCCAAAAGAAGGGAGCCTTAGGATACAGGGTGCATTTTTCTCAGGGTGCTGGGATATATTTCCTCTAAATTCTTTGTCCACTTGATGGAATCATATTGAGGTAACAGATATTTAAGCTGGGAACTGCTTAAACCTTAAATGATAGACCAATGAAAATGCCACACAAACTGGGCATGAGGTGGGAGGGAGAATTGGGGATGTGGCTCCATTATACTCACCCACCCATGGGATTTGACCATAATGCTTCCAGAGGTGACCAGCCTCATTTAGAGACATAAGGTATGAGAAAGTAACACTCAATAGTAGATAGGACAATGATGGACCCTCAAACCACATTCATGAAATACCATTTTCATGGAATTCTAGATGTTATTTTTGAATCTGTTGCATATGTAATTTTTGCTTTATTATACTTAATAAGTAAAAATATATAACATTTATCAAAAGCCTATATGTAAAGAACTTGGGATAAGAACCCTTCAGGGCCCATGTCATCTTGCACAGTGAAGATGTCCATGGTTACCAGTGTGAACCCCAAACCAAAGAGCATTCCCTTAGTGTTTGCTCTGGATAAGACACCTAGGACTTCTCACAGCTTGACAGGAGCTCCTTCCCATCAGCCCAGAGTGATGGCATTCTGGAATTCACTACCTCTTTGGTATTAATAACAACAAGTCTTGCTCCTAATAATACCAATATAATACAATAGGAAGAAGTATATGGAAGTAATAATATGAATGTGATCACAGCACAAATTTCTTTTGGTATTCACTATTGAGTTCCTATGTGCCATACATTGTACTGGAACTTGGAGATATTAGTAAGACAACAAAACAGATGCCTATACCCTGCTTTTTGACATCCAGGAAGGTATATTCTAGGAAATCTATAGCCACAGCAAAAAGGAAAACTTCTAACACTTCACATTCGAGCTTGCCTCCCAAAAGAGTAAGAATCATGGCCTCTGATTCAATGTTCACCTTCCCCCTCCAAATCTCAAGTGCACTGATCCCTGCTTGGTGAAAGTTAGGTCCTGTGTGGCATCCAGGATACAAGTACTCTGGGAAAAGTAGCTTTTAGATTTTAAGCTTCTAGCATCCAGGGAGGCACACCTAAGAGGAACCAGGAAAGAAGTGAGAGAGCCAGTCTGAACATTTACCAAACAGGCAATAGGAAGAGAAGTCCAGGCCAAGCAATAGAAGTGGGTAATGAATGGGTGCATCAGAGGTTGGGGGAGAGCTGAGCTGGACTGAGAACAAGTGGGTCATTAGCCAACCTTTTGTGCCTTGGGATGCTGTTGGCAAACAATGTCCTCCTCAAGGCTGGGAGAGCAAGGGAAAGCCAACCCTCTTAACGCCCTCCTCTCAGTCATGTTTCTCCCTTTGTGTGGATAAGAAACAAGGAGTTGAGCGAGAATTGGAAATAAAAGAGAACAGAAACATTTGGTGGGAAGATACAGAGTCAGGTTTTGAACATGTTAAGTTTGAATTGCCCTTGGGGATATCCAGTTAGAGCCGTGAAGTAGTTTTATGTAAGATAAGGTATGAAGTTCAGGAGAAAGAGCTGGGTTGGAAATTTAAGTTTGAGAAACTTTAACGTATAAATGGTGGTTGAAACCATGGGAGTAGACAAAATCGCCTTCAGAGTGTATATAAAACAGGAAAGAAGAAAGCCAAGGGCTAATTCTGGGATCAAATAGCTCTAAAGAGGTGAGAGGGTGAATGAGCCATACGAAGGAGATGGGAAAGAGATGGAGAGGAGAAAGAGAAGAGGTTCATGGAATTCAAAGGCGGAAGGGGTTTTAAGAGAGAACCTGGTCAACAGTGGCATGCTTCAGAGAGTTCAAGAAAGACAGATCATTGGGCTTGGCAATTAGGAGGCCACTCTGATTTTGGGGAGAGCAGTTTCAGTGAGGGTGAGAGGTCTACCTTGCAATGGAATAAGAAAGTGGAGGAAGCAGTGGGGACTCTTGTGAGAATACTGGCTATGAAGAGAAAGAGAAAGGTGTGCTACCTAGAGAACGATTCAGGATTGAAGAAGAATTTTTATTACAATGGGAGAAACTGGCACATAAAATAGGCTGTAGCAAAGGAAACGGTATAGAGGAAGAGACTGAAAATTCAGGAGAGAAAAGGGCTGACTGAGGAAGCAAGTGCAATCCTGGAAAAGTTAGATTCTCCTTGGGAGACTTAGCCTCCAGCCCAGAGAAGAGGGTTAATGTGCAGGGTTGATGAGAGAAAGTTGAGGGAGTTCTTTATGCCTGATAGCTTCATTGCTCTAGGCAATAGAAGCCAAACTGCCATTGCTGGAGGGAGGGGAAATTTTCTGGAGTGCAGAAGGGTCTTGGAAAGAAAAATAATATTGGAAATAGAAAAGGAAGCTGAAATAGATATTGACTGGGTTTATTGTGGTAAGCCTTTTGCAATTCATACAAATACTGAATCATTGTGTTTGTACGCCAGAAAGTAATATGTTATATGTCAATTATATCTCAATTTAAAAGAAGAGAGCTGACTAGAAGAAACACATAGACAGATGGCCCAGTGGCACTGTTAATCATGCATTTATAGTGATACCAAGTCACGTGGTGATGGCACTCACCCAGAAGCGGAGCATGGAAGGCTGATTGGTTCATCTGATGGTTTTTGTCCCGCAGTCAGGTGCTGGAAAGGGAACACACAAAGGCATTCCCTAGGGAAATGCTAAAATGGATACACAGGATCTTGGTGGGATAGGGGAGAAGATAAAATGTCAGGCACCAAGCTCAGTAGGGAGCCTGTTTGAGATTCTCTCTTTCCTTTTCCTTCTGCCCCTCCCCAGTGCTCTCTCTCTCTTTCTCTAAAATAAATAAATCTTAAAAAAAAAAAGTGAAGCCTAAAAGCAGCTAAAATTAAACTGCATTGCTTAGAGATATAGACAAGAGTGGTTAAGCTTGGAAAACAAGGAAATGATTGTCAGGAAAGTGAGGCATGTTGGTGACCTCTGGGAGAATGGAGGTTATCTTTATCGGGAGGACCTTTGGAGAATGTGGGCCTGGCAATGTTCCAGTTCTTGGGTTTTATGGATATCTCCCTTATAATTATTTGTCAAGTTGTACATATATGGTTTTGTATTTTTCTGTGTCATATATCCCAAATAAAGAAAAACCATGCATGGAATAATACCATATTTAGGAGAGGGAGCAATGAGATTAGGGAGGTGTGTGAAGATACAACTGTGTTTGTAATTTTATGTTTTGTGAGGTGGGAGCTAAGTACATGAGTTTTCAATCATTACTGTCCATAATTGTTTGTATGTCTGAAGTATTTAAATCGAAATTTAAAAAAGCTAAGAAGGCAATATGGAGAAGAAGATGGATGCCTTTGTTTCTGTTTTCATTTTGTTTCTTGTTGTTAAATTATTTATTCAATAAAATTAGAATTAAGACAGAAAACTCAGTAGCTAAATCAGTACTTTAGAGATGTGCCAGCATTCAGAAGTCCTCCCATGTCTAGGGAGACATGGAGAATAGAATCCAGTTACTAATCTCAGAGCTTGATCTCAGGCCTGTTTGTTTGGTTTACTCTTGGAGAAGTGACCCAGGGTATATAACTGTGTGTGTCCTGTGAGCAGCCCCCACCTCTGCATAAGTATCTGCTACTCACTCCATCCCTGTCTCAAAGTCTCACTGAACCTTTCCCTGCAGCGCTCATGTGAACTGGCCTGGAAGTCATTCCACTATTGGGTGGAGATGGCTGCTGCCAGCAAATGGCCCTGCTTTCCCAGAAAGCCTGTTCCAACCCCTTTCTAATCATTCAGCAAGCCCTCATTCCAGGCTGCTGACCTTGGATTTCCCCACACTGTGGAAACAGAAATAACTGGGAAACTACATTCCTGAAGGAAATCCTCAGCAGAACTGGAAAATGAAAACACCACATTCAGAATGCAATGTAAAAGTGGTTGCACATGGATTTCCCTACCTCCTGAGCCTCTGGGGCTTCCTTCTCATTTTCTTTATACAGCCTTTCTTTAAGGAGTTGAGTGTCTCCTAGACAGCCCTTAGTTCTATAGTTTTCTCATATGGATTTCTAGGGGAGGAGAGGCCATCTGGCAAAGTGGGTAAATGGGAGGAAGCTGGTCCAGGTAAGTCCTTGATCAGTTGAGTTACTTAGAAAACCAACCCAGGATCTGCTCAGACTTCTTGTCATGTACAATAACAAAATTCTTTTATTATTTAAGCCAGTTTTGGTTGTAGTTTTTTTTACAGCTGAAACATTCTAATTGTCATAGGACAGAAAGAGGAAATTTTGGTATATACATTGTTGAGAGAGGTGGGAGCAGTTAGTGATAGATAAGAGGAAGCCTCAAGGGGCCCCATTTAGGGCAGTGCTACTCAAAGTGTGGTTCATGGACCTGCAGCATCAGAATTACCTAGCAGCTTGTTAGGAATGCCAAGGTAAGGGCTTCCCTCCGACGCGCCAAATCAGAGTCCCGGGAGGTAGGACTGGGAATCTGTATTTTAACAAGGTCCCCTTCCAGTGATTTTGATGCAACTAAAGTCGGAGAAAACACTGACCTAGAAGACTTCTACAGCTGTGAGGGTGATTGGTCCAACAAAGGAAGTGCTGTGCCTCTAGCTCCCTGCTGACCTCTCTGAAGCTGTTCCAATCTTCTCGATCTCAGTTTCCCTTTCTGTCACAACAGTATGAGGATCAGATGAGGAACTGGGTGTAAAAATGGTTTGAAAGAGCTCAAAGCCTGATCCCTAGGAGAGTCCTTGAGCTGACCCAGCTGCTGCGAGGGGTGACAGCGGCTTTGGGTAGGGCCTGTCTCCATCTGCGGAGGAACTGGCAGGTGGAAGATGGAGAGTCACTGCCATTCTTAGTTGAACTCGGTTGCTCCTATGTTGTGTTTTCTTCTTCCAGATTCCTGCTTGAGTCACTCAGGAAGGACTGGAAACCCAGGGTTGTGCCCTTGTAGCTTGAGGAGGACTGGCCCCCAAAGCAGTGCTGCCCGCCTCTCTTACAACCTCAGCGACCTCCGCCGTCCTCCCGCCACATCCTCCACACCCTCAGCCCTCCTCCCGCACCTGCACTAGGGTGACCTGGTCCCCCATCCCCACCCCCTCGGATTTCCCTGGCCTTCGACGCTGGAGGAGGCACAGGACCCACTGCTCTGCAGACAGACGAACGACTAGGTCGGGAGCCCTGCCTCCTCTCTCTAGGAGGCGTCGACCCCATGCGGGAACCACCCTGCGAGCCAACGGGGAGTCCCCGCGTAGACACCACGGCCTCGCGCGCCCGCCCTGCGCGTCGGGAGAGAGCTGGCGGGTGGAGAAGGCGCGTCCGCTGGCCTGACGACCAATCAGAGCAGAGCAGGCAAGCAGGCCCGGCTCCCAGTGGCCACTGAGGCGCCGGCCGAACGCGCTGCCTGCTCTTGGACTAGACGAGCTTCCTGCCAATCAGAGGCGGAGCAAGAGGCGCCTCGGCCAATAGCGGGAGGCGGCCGGGTCAGGCCGGTGGACCTGCGGTCCGCGCGGTGGTCCGCCAGCCAGTTGGCGCTGAGGGAGTGGCCGCCCGCCCAAACCCCCGGCCCTCGCGCGCTGCGCTCTCGGCCCCCCGGGGCCCGCCTGTCGGCTGCGCCCCGTCATGCCAGGCGCTGCTTGCCGATAGTGCCCGGGCCGCCGCCGCCCGCCCGCCCGCCCGAAGCCGCGCCCACTGTCCAGAGCCAGAGGGATGGTGGTAGTCACGGGGCGGGAGCCAGACAGCCGTCGTCCAGACGGTGCCATGTCCAGCTCCGACGCTGAAGACGACTTTCTGGAGCCGGCCACCCCGACGGCCACACAGGCGGGGCACGCGCTGCCCCTGCTGCCCCAGGAGGTACCTGAGGGGTGGGGCGTGGGAAGGGGCGCAGAGGGAGAAGCAGGTGCCCAGCAGAGCTGACCTTGGGGTGTGAGCAGTGCTGAGGCTGGGGTCAGAGGTCGGGCTGAGGGCGGCGCCCGAATAGCGGGGCGCCCTGGCCAACCCACCCCCATGAAAACTCACCAGGTGTGTCTCCCCTGCCCCAGGGCACACCTGCCCCCCCTTCCCCCAGTCCCCACTTCCAGGATTCTCTGACTGCAGGGTTGGTTTAGTCCCATCCCCTGTCCCGTCCTTACCAACTAGAAGAGGGAGGGTGGGCTGTGGGAAGGGGACCTCGGAGCCCCAAGAGGAGAGTGTCTTCTAGAAGATCCAAGAGGAGGCCTTCATGGTTGCCCAAATGTAATCTCCAGCTGCCCAGTGCAGATAAGAAGCAGGCCAGTGGGTGGATGTTTCCACATTCACCTGACAACTCCATGGCTTTCCTTCACTAGCCACTGTGCTGGGCTGCTCCTACTGGTCCTGATGTGTAGGACAGTATCATACTTGGAGCTGAAATGACCCTCAAGAGAAAGGGAAAAGAGGAGGAAGGCCGGGCACTCCTGGCACTGAAGGAGGAGACTAGGAGGTAGGCGCTAAGGTAGTGCTGGATAAAGGTGGAGTCCTAGGAAAATGGACAGCTCCAGAGGGGCAGGGCTGGGCTGGGAGTTGCTGGTCCTCTTGGGATTAGAAGCCTATACCCCCCAACATCATGAAACACTTGTGACAATGAACAAAACTCTAAAAGTACTCTTTGCAGTTGAAGGTGGTGGGGGAAGCCGTCAGGAACACTGTGGTGCTTATCTTTTGTGCACTGTCATTGGAAAACAACGTGGCTTGAGAGAAAGAGTACGGGACCCAGAGACCCAGGGGCCAGTTCCCCACAGATACATTGTTCCATGTGAGATCTAAAACTACTTTTGACTGCTTTTTCCTCTGAGCCTCAGTCTTTCCAGCTCTACTATGGAGCAAACACTTTGATTGATATGAGATGTCCTTGGAAAAGGTCTAGAGAGCTCCAGAAATGTGAAGTATTATCATCTCAAAATAGTATTTGAGTCCTTGGTATGCACATACAATAGTTTTAGAGGAGCTATAGAGTAAGTAGAAAGCATTTGCTGTCCTTCGGTTGCGGAGGAGTAACAGTGCATACATACACGAGAGCTGTGCACACCTTTTTGTTTTATTCATTCACTCATTTATTCGACACATATTTGGTTTTTTTCTGAGAGCCAGGCACTGCATTAGGCTCTGCATAACTTTGGCTTAACGTGTTTGTATCCTACTTTATTTCACAAAGAATTTGAAAACATTATTTTACTTATATGTGGAATCTACAGAACAAACAAAAATCCAAAGCATAAACAGACTCATAAATATAGAGAACTAGGGGCGCCTGGGTGGCTCAGTTGGTTAAGCGACTGCCTTTGGCTCAGGATATAAGCCCGGAGACCCAGAATCAAGTCCCACATCGGGCTCCCTGCTGGGCAGGAAGCCTGCTTCTCCGTCTCTCACTCCCCCTGCTTGTGTTCCCTCTCTGGCTGTGTTCTCTCTGTCAAATAAATAAAATCTTTCAAAATAAATAAATAAATAAACAAACAAATAAATAAATAAATCTAACCAGTGGTTACCAGAGGGTAGGGACGGTGGAGGGATGGCCAAAATAGGGGAAGGGGAATAGGAGGTATTGGCTTCCAGTTATGAAATGAATAAGTCACTGGGATAAAAGGTACAACATAAGGAATATCGTAAATAATATCATAATTGGGATATATGGTGGCAGATAATGGCTCCACTTTGATGAGCATACCATATGGTATAGACCTATAAAATCACTGTGCCATACACCCCAGAACTAATGTAATATTGTGTGTCAACTATACCTCAAAAAATGTGGAAAAAAATAGAACTGGAGAGCTAGGGGAAAGGACTATCTAGATAAATATACACTGGAGTCTTAGAGATGTAATATTGAAAAGGATGCACTAGTATAAAATTTTAGTTAATCGGGAGGTTTGTGGGAAAATTAGAACTGGCTTCATTTCTTTTAAAACAACAAACAGTGAAAGATATTCCCTCCAAAAGGGTCCTGAGCATTTTAGGGAGAATCCAGAGCTTCCCTGGGCCATTCTATACCATCATTCCCTGTTCTCCCCCTGCCCTTGCCTCCAGAACCTGAGCTGCACTAGGGACTGATCTCACTCTACGGATTAAATAGGAGAAAAGTGGTGAAGTACAGAAAATGCAGAGTGGGTGCCTGGAATGATTCCACAAACATCCAGGAGCCCTGCTGCGGGTAGCCTCATGATTAGTGACTAAGATGCTATCCCTGCCCTGAGGAAGCTTGGGTTCTAGAAGGGTGGGCGGACAGGATAAATAACTGCCAGTGTATCATGCTAGGCACTGTAAAGAGGAGAGCATGGCAGATGGTGAAGGCACAATGGAGGGTAACTCATTAGTTAACTCTGTCTTGGGGGCAGGTGAGGGACAGAAGAGCAGAAATGCTCATAGAATCAGGAAACTGAAAGAGAAGCTTTTAGAGTGAGTGGATGCTGCTAACTTACATGGTGCCTTGGGTGTGCGTTAGACAAAGGACACACAGCTGGGTTAGCAGACCACCCGCAGATGGGTGCCCCTGTGCAGTGAACCACACCAAAGACAGGGCAACTGCATTTGCCAGATGGACAGAGGGAGAGTGGGAAGAAAGGAAGAACATTCTGGACAGAGAAAGCATAAGCAAGGACATAAAAATGGTAAATTTATTCTAGAGCAGAGTTAGTAGAACTGGGGTGGGGAGGCCTGATTGAATGGTATTAGGGGGAGAGTGGGGTTGACTGGGCAACTGAGGAGTGTGGGAAAAGGCGGGATGGAGAAGAGCATTCAGAGAGACTCCCACATTTTAGCCTTGGGTACCTGAATGGTGCAGCACTAATGAGACCTAGGAGACTGCAGGCAGAGCAGCCCCTGCTCTCATTCCCCAGTGCCTGGCTGAAAAGTGCTACTGGTTCCTTTATAGTTTCCTGAGGTTGTCCCA
Source organism: Spilogale gracilis (assembly GCA_004023965.1). Lineage (NCBI taxonomy): Eukaryota > Metazoa > Chordata > Mammalia > Carnivora > Mephitidae > Spilogale > Spilogale gracilis. The sequence continues at coordinate 40,743 of PITA01007767.1, read as the reverse complement.
CTTAACATTGGAGGGGCTCACTTCACCACACGCCTGTCTACCCTGCGGCGCTATGAAGACACCATGCTGGCGGCCATGTTCAGCGGGCGGCATTACATCCCCACGGACACCGAGGGCCGGTACTTCATTGACCGCGATGGCACCCACTTTGGGTATGTTTATCCCTCTATGATCAACTTTGTAGTCCTAGTAAGTGTCCTGGGCTTCGGTATGGGGCTTTAGCATCTTCTATAACACCTGGAAGAGGAGATAACGAAGGTAGTGATGGAATTTAATAAATGTGTTCATTGAATGAGATCAAAAGTCATAGTTTCTTTCCCAGAAGGAGGTGAGGACAGCCAAAGAAATCCCAGCCGGCACACACTGGCTGGATGTGGTGAAACTGCTTCTGTCCTGTGAAATTTAAGACCAGGAAGTTGTCATCTGTGTGGAATAGGTGTGATCCCACCTGGAGGGGAGGGAGTTCCAAAACAGCTTCTTGGTGAAAATCCTCAGATTCAGATTCTGGGGCTCCACATTGCCATTAGGGAGGGACATGGTGTGTGTGACTGGTTGTCAGACTTCCTTCAGTAGTTTAAAACACGAACAAAAAGGGTGAGGGAAGAGCCAATATGTAATTGCCATCCTTTAATTTTGCCAAGAAAAGTCTTTAAAGGGGCGCCTGGGTGGCTCAGTTGCTTAAGCCACTGCCTTTGGCGCAGGTCATGATCCTGGAGTCCTGGGATCGAGTCCCACGTGGGTTCTTAGCTCTGCGGGGAGTCTGCTTCTCCTTCTGACCTTCTCCCCTCTCATGCTCTCTCTCACTCACTCTCTCTCTCAAATAAATAAATAAAATCTAAAAAAAAAAAAGTCTTTAAAAAAAAAAAGAACACCTTTGATTGTGACTGTCATTTTAATACTAAAATATGGAAAGACCCAGTCTCAAAAAAGAAAATAGCCCTTCCCAAGAAAGGACTTCTGACACCTTAAAAAAACCACCTCCAGGGTACCTGGGTGGCTCAGTAGGTTAAAGCCTCTGCCTTCAACCCAGGTCATGATCGCAGGGTCCTGGGATCAAGGCCCATATCGGGCTCTCTGCTCGGCAGGGAGCCTGTCTCCTCCTCTGTCTCTGCCTACTTGTGATCTCTCTCTCTCTCTGCCAAATAAATAAATAAAATCTTAAAAAAAAAAAAAACTTCAATTGTGACTGTCATTTTAATACTAAAACATGGAAAGACCCAGTCCCAAAAGAGAAAATAGCCCTTGCCAAGAAAGGACTTCTGACACCTTACACATAAACAGTTTAAAGACTTTATGTTTTAGTTTCCTTATTTGTGAAATGAGAAATAATCATAGCTGCCTCACAGGCCTGCCATGCCGAGTACATAAGGAGCCTGGGTGTGACCCCTGGCCAGGTCCTTCCAGAGCATGTGGCTAAAGTTCTGCCCCTTCAGTCTAACGTTGAAGGTGACTACAGAACTAACATGGTTCTCGACGTTCAACAAATTGACTGGGGAGGCAGAAACTCTCCAACCTCTACATCTCTGTGCTGGCCTCCAATTCAAATTGCTTGCACTAGGAGAGAGGTCATTTCTCCCCAGAAAGGAGCCTCTGGTCAAACAATTTACTTTGAACCATCTGGGTGTCCCCATTGGGCTGTCAGCTGCCTCCAGTGCTGAGAAAACAAAGTGTCACATCGCTCTGCAGAGCTATAAAAAGATTTTTGTTTGCAGGCTGTTGGGGGAGGAAAGTGCTGGCCCCAGCTGGCAGCTCCCATAGTACTTTTAGCTGGGCCTTGCCCCGGGGTTATGTTTTTCAGAGCAGATCAAGGTTTGCTTAAGATCCTAGAGGACTAATTTGGAAAGGGGTCGTGGGGAGGGGCAACAGGGTTTGGCTCTAGGTTGATGTGCCCATGCCGAGGTGGCCATAGCTGGATAGGGTCAGAGGCAGGCAAGGGTGTGGCAGAAAGCAGGATAGTGTAGCACTTATCCTCAGGCTGCTGGACTCCAGTGTCCAAGGACTCATGATCAGCAGATGAAGTTGCCTGAAGACTCAGATAAAATAAAACAGGGGTTTAAGGTACTTGGTCAGGTACATTTCTCTGCTGGTTCAGTTCATGTGTTCCCATCACCCACCACGGAGGCTGCTTGGGCCACCACCTGGGCTGGTTTCCCATTGTGATCAGTGAATAATACTTTGGACTAGAGTCTGACCCCTGTGGGTATGGGCTTGGAGTTAACCAGGTCTGCATTTGGGCTCCTGCTAGCTGTGGCTCCTTGAGGAAGGGTATTCCTTAACCTCTCTGAGCTCCTCTTTTTCTTCATTTATAAAATGGACCTAAAGTGGCACTTATCCCACAATGTCATTAAAGTGATGGAATGGGATAAGACATGAATAGTGACTGACACAGATTAGCACTTAGTGAATGTTAGCTGGTATTGCATCATGGTCATAGACTATTATTGAGGCAACATCTTGATCTTGGAGTTTACTCATGTAACTTTATGGAAAAGACCTTCCCACACCTACCAGTGAAGGATCTGGTTACTCTTGGTGCCAAAGAATCGAAAGATAGAATTAAAAGAAATGAATTTTTTATTTTAAGAAAATGTAGTATGTGCTTTTATTTACCCAGGAACCAGTTTGTCCAGGTGTTAGGAGTGGCATTTGATGTCTTCATAGCTACAGAGTAAGACTAATGGTGAGGATATACAGAAGATAGGGAACCCTTGTACGTTGCTGGTGGAAATGTAAAATGCTACAAGAATCTTGTTATTATGAGTGAACAATTCTATTCCTAATATATACCCAAGAGAAGTTGGTATGTGTGTCTCTAGAAAGTCTTATATAGGAAGGCTAATAGCAGCTTTACTCGTAAGAGCCCCAAACTGGAAACAACCAACTGTCCATCAACAGGAGAATTAGTAAATAAATGACAGTATATCCACTCAGTGCCGGGCCACTTAGTTTGTTATACATGTACGGGATGAATCTCAGAAACATTCTGTAGGAGAGAAGATAGGCATGGAAGAGAACGTACTGTGTGCCTCCACTTAGATGAATTTCAAGATGAGGCAAAAGTAACCTTTGTTGATGGAAGAATTCTGGCCTTGAACGGGAAGAGGCAGGAAACTTTAAGGAGATGGAAGTGTTCTGTATCTTGGCGTAGGTGGTGGTTGTAATCAAACTACACACCTTGATTGCATATTAATTATGCAACTATGCAATTTAAGTATATAGGTTAAGGAGCCTAGAAATCACATCTTTCCATTATTCCTATGTATACCCAATAATAACAACACCTAGTAAAAATAAAAAACATTATACCTAATAATGACACCTAATATAGTAATGACACTGATAATAACAGCTGCTCATACATATTGAGGGCTTACCCAGGGCCAGGTGTTTTCCAAACACTTTTTATCTATTAACTCACTTAATCCCTTCGTACGGTTATGGAGTGGTTTTGTTTTGTTTTGTTTTTTTCCCCTCATTTTACAGATGAGAAAATCAAGGTGCACAGAGGTTAGGTTCACTTACCCAAGGTTATGCGGCCAGTAGTCTGGTTCCAGACTCTGTGCTCTAACTACCGTGTGTCACTGCCCGGATGCATTAACTCCTTCTCACCAACTCTCTTTCCTTCCTGCTCAGAGATGTGCTGAATTTTCTGCGCTCAGGCGACCTGCCCCCCCGGGAGCGTGTCCAAGCTGTGTACAAAGAGGCCCAGTACTATGCCATCGGCCCCCTCCTGGAGCAGCTAGAGAACATGCAGCCTCTGAAGGGGGAGAAAGTACGCCAGGCCTTTCTGGGACTCATGCCCTATTACAAAGGTAAGGCGTCAACTACCCAGGGTGGTTGAGGTGTGGGAAAGGAGGGTCGAAGTCATCTGTCTGGGCTTAGGTCTTCACCAGAAAAAGTGGGTCTGAGGTTGATCTACATTGCTTAGGAGTGGAGAGATTCCTGCTTCCCTTTCTGCCCTCCCCTCCCAGTCACACTGGGAAGATTTCAATTTTTTCAAAAGGATTGTCCTCATTCCATCTTTTTGGTTTCCTTTTGCCATGGTGATCTATGATCCCTATTTAAGTTTGTGCCCTTTGTAAGCCCAGAGAGTCCCTTCCCCATGATCTCTCTCCTCTGTTGGATCCTGCCTTCACCGGGGCTCTCTCTTTGAGCTCTGACACTGCCTTGCCCACACCCCAACCTCCTGACCTCTGTCCCAATGATGGGTGCCGTGTTTACCCCCACAGACCATCTGGAGCGGATTGTGGAGATTGCCCGACTGCGTGCGGTACAGCGGAAAGCCCGCTTTGCCAAGCTCAAGGTCTGTGTCTTCAAGGAGGAGATGCCCATCACCCCCTACGAGTGTCCGCTTCTCAACTCTCTGCGCTTCGAGCGGAGCGAGAGCGATGGGCAGCTCTTTGAGCACCATTGCGAGGTGGATGTATCTTTTGGGCCCTGGGAGGCTGTGGCTGATGTTTATGACCTACTGCACTGCCTGGTCACGGACCTCTCAGCCCAGGGCCTCATCGTGGACCACCAGTGCATCGGGGTGTGTGACAAGCACCTCATCAACCACTACTACTGCAAGCGCCCCATCTATGAGTTCAAGATCACATGGTGGTGAGTAGCCCTGCTAGGAAACAGAGTCCTATCAGGGGGGGTGTCCATTCTCTTTAGTGGCTCTGAGAGTAAGATCCCTGAAAGGGATACTAACTTCCCCACACCTGCTGAGGTGAGGACCAAGTCCTGAGGCACAGCTCCAGGGGGATGGAGGTCTCCTGGCAGCTCCAGTCTCCCGGCTGTACCTCAGGGTCAGGCTGAGGGCCTGTGGCCCACCGCGACTTGGTACCTGCACTCACCTGACCTTTCCTCAAGGTACAGCAGTCTTTGCCTGAGGTTGATGGGGCCTGGTTAGCTAGGAAGTCCAGAGAGGTTTTGTCACTCTCCTGATCTTGCAAGAGAGTTTCTGCCCTTTTTAGTGCCACATTACCAAACTGATATAGGCATAATCACTTCCTCAACCCTGTTCGAGTGTCCCTTCCTTGTGCCGAGCATATAGGTATGAACACAGAATACGATGGGGGATTTATCCAAGGACCTACCCCACAGCCCCTGACTGAAGAAGAAGCGTCTTCTCTCCTTCTTCCCCCAGGGCTAGTCCCACACGTTGTTTAGGGTGTGAAAGACTCTTCCTCCTGAAGCATACTCTTCACCACCTTTTGGGGATTGTAACCATAGTTGCCAAAGCCACGCACCGGGTTGGCCTTAGAAAAGAACAATGTTTACAGCCCTGCCTTAGGGCCTTGGCTTCTCCTACCTTCCACCAACCTTCCTTGCTTGAAGGGTTATCGTCTCAGGGCTGTAATGGAGATTTCAGAGGTTTCTTTTGAAGATTCCCCAAGTCAAGCAGGCAAGTTGCATAGATCTTCTGTTATCTTTGAGATGTAACATCTTTTCTGGAGGCTCAGAACATCTCTTTGGCTGCCATTTCCTGTGTTAGCATCCAGTTTGTGGTGAACCTCTGTAGATAGGAACCTCCTCTTTTTTAAACCCTGCTACTTTATCCTGCTCATGTTCTCCTAGGAGAGTGTCTGTTCTGAGGAAGCAAAGAAAGGTTTGGGTGGGAGGCACAGCTCTACCAGGAGTTGTAGGACGATCATAGCAAACCTCCATCACTCTGCACATCTCAGAGCAAGAAAAAGATCCATAAGGTTCTGCTCCCAGTGCATTTTCTTCTTGCTCCAGCTTCAGACTAGGGCAGTTAAGTGGGCTGTGGACATGCATCTCCTAAAGGAAGAGCTATGCAGCACCAACAGTTGGAACATGACATTTCTGTGCTGCATTAAGGGCTTCTCCCGGTAATCATGACTGTGCTAGACTGTCCTGGGTATTTGTTAGGGAGATTGTTTTATATGTGAAAAACTGGTAAGAACAGGATCATTGGTCTTAGTCCTACAAGACCAGATCGGTGAGGTAGGCAAGGGGGACCTGAAGATGTCTGCATCCTTCTTTTTTTTTAATATTATTTTATATTTTATTTGACAGAGAGAGAGATCATAAGTAGGCAGAGAGACAGGCAGAGAGAGAGGAGGAAGCAGGCTCCCCGCTGAGCAGAGAACCCGATGTGGGCCTCGATCCCAGGACCCTGAGATCATGACCTGAGCTGAAGGCAGAGGCTTTAACCCACTGAGCCACCCAGGTGCCACTGTCTGCATCCTTCTGAGGAAGAAAAGGCCAAGTCCTGGGACCTTGCCAAACTCCTTAATGGGGCAGTGGCCTCCTGGCCCTCTGCAGAACAGGGATGCCGGGTTGTGATTTTGCACTCTCATATTATATGGTGGAACAGAGGTACAGACTGAGATCTCAGAGGAAGGTAAAGTCAGTTGTTCAGGTCCTGAGATATGTGTTCTCTCTATTGTTCTCATCCACAATGAATCATCACTGTTCTGGAGTTGATGTCCCTGCTTAAAGCTTACTCCAACCACATGTCTCTTGTCTTGTTCAAACAGAAGTCTTTCATTTAAGTTGCTCCGATTGGTGTTACTGCCTAATACAGATTCATTTTTGGACAGACACTGAGGCAAGCTATTCAGTAGAAGGGCGGTGTGAGTAGAAAGAAGACAGTTAATCCCAGTGCTTTCAGTTATCTGGCCTTGGCTCCTTCTCGTCCCCACCCCTGGCACAGAGCCTCACAGTATGTCAGTTATTTAGAGTCTGTGCAGGTAAGACAGAGTGATTGGTAGGCTCAAATGCAAGTTTACTCAAAAATAGGCCCTGAAGACTAGTTTAGGGCTACAGGAATGCTGGATGAGGACACTGTCCCCAGACCCCTTGCTAGAGTCACTCCTTTGGACCACTCGGACCCTGTATTGTCCTCACAGTGGTGTACTGTGTGCCTCTGTGGGAGAGACAAAGCTCTGGGCCCCAGACCAGGGAGACAGGCAGCCAGCTTAGAGTCTTTCCAAATGAAGGAAAAGAATGGCCTAGTTTGGCTGTTCTCTGATGAGAAGCCAAGGCCAAGATGAAAAGTGCCTCTGGATGTGGTGGTTTGTGGTAATGGCCTCCAGATAAAGGTCATCTCTGAGGAAGTGACTTCTCCCAGTTGGATCCCTTCTCAACTCTAAATGGTCAGGTGTAGAGCATAAGAAGGGTTGGGTTAGAAAGGAGGGCTCCAAAGGATGAATGCTTCTTCCCAATCCAAAGGGAGTGTGTTTTCATAGAATTCTTGTGCATCATGCTGATGGGCCAAACCAAGTGCCTGCCTTTGGAGCTTCCATTATGTTTGACTTTGGGCACTTTTTCTCCTAGGTGTATGCTCACTGGTTGGGAAGGTGAGAGTTTTAGGAGATAGGATTGAATGGTGCGATAGCAGCCATAACAAAATTCAACAAAAATAAAAAAATATAATGGCAACAAAAAAGATTGAAACAAAATCACAAACATCACAGCGTCCCAGATGGAGGAGTTCTTTGGGTAATGCTCTAAATAGAAGAAATAGAGGAATCGTCACCATCCCTGTTCTACCTTTAGGTTAACTCACAAGGCTGTCCAGTGCTTATCATGTGGAAAGTAGTCAACTGTGCTCTGAAAGTTTCTATTCTGTCTTCCTGGGGCTTAGGATATTCTGGGAGCTGTCTGAGCCTTGTGCCTCAGGCTGGTCAGGTGACATAATCTTCCCGTTCTGGGTTGCTTGTTAGAGGACTAGAAGAATGACATTTGTAAGCCACAAAGTGGGGTGAGCCTCCACGTGCAATCTTGGTCTAAGCTGGATCCTGAGGAGGTTAAGACAAATGACAGCAACAACAAAACAAAAACTACTTAACACTGAGCATTTTGATCCCAGTTAGAATTTTAAATATCCTTCTGCATACCTTCTGTCCATATTTGATTCTAAGTGATTAAGCTTTCTTAGGTACCTTCTGCTGGGGCTCTTTCATGAACGTAGTGCCTGCCTTGTGATCCTTACAGGAGGGAGGCTTTATTCATCAGAAGCTGGAGTGTGGGGACCTGGAGTGAAAGAGGCATTTTTTGGAATTTTGAAAGAAAGATATATGTGCACATTATGTTAATTGGGAGAGGGGTGGTTGGCAAGGGTGGAGGAGGTGGGAACAAAAACTGGGTATAGGAACAGGTTGCCTCTGGAGTATGGGAGGTCACCTGGGCCCACTGTCCTCCTCCTGTATGGTGTTGGGTTTGTGTACATGGTATAACACTTCCTGTGTTCATTCACTACCTGTCTGTAAGCGCTTTGGTGCATGGAGCCCCAGCACCCTCATGTGGCATTAAAGTAAAGAATTAGAACCTGGGTGCTGTGCCTTTCTTTTTTAGAGACTTTCTCATCTCTCCTCTGCCCCACCCCCACTGTACCAGCAAACAGTGTGTTGATTTCTCCTTGAGAGGTGATGTGTCTTGGAATGCTCAACTCAATAAAATAGGCTTTCCTGAGACCAGCAACTGAACTTCTGCCCTGGCCTGAAGTAAAAGGGAGATGGGCCCCATACAGGCCCTTCTGCAGTTACTCTAGCCTTGTCTCTGTTCCAGGTAGGAGTGCGCCCACCCAGTCTAGGCACACAGCTCTGCCCTCTTGTGTTGAGAGGTCTCCAGGGGAAGAAGATACCACAATTGCACAGTCACTGTGTGGCTCCCCACCATGTCAGGTGGTTCTGAAAGAAATCCTTCCTGTCATTCATCACTTCTTTCAAGGAAGAGATAAATGGCTCTAAGCTTATGTGAGCCTCAGTGGGTAAGACCCGTCCTTGAGGAAAATGGACTTGAGTTGTTCTTCCTCTGGAAGCAGAGTTTGACACCTTCCTGACTAAGGAGTGTCCTCATCAAGATGACCCTTGGAGTCCTTCATGGATTAACCCAGACAGGTGAGTCCTGACATGCTGGGTAGCTATGGCACCCTCCAACCGCTTCCTTAAATCTTGGATCATTCTGACTGTTATACTAAAGTACTGCATCCCCAGGGCCAAGTATGCTCCCTGGCCTGCTTACTGTGCACACAATCGCATCGTGACGATACACTAATAATACTTAACAAGTTGGAAACTGAACCTCATGGAGGTGTAATCTCACGGGTACATGGCTAGTAAGTAGGAGTCAGGATTCAAACCGAGAGACCCTTTTCTGAAATCCTCACATGTGTTCCCTAGAGCTCTCTCTTCTTCTTGGCAGCTCACTGTCCCACCTCTCAGCTTAGGGCTTCACCATGCTTCAACCTGTGAAAATTTGAAAGGCAGACACTCTAGAAGGAATATTAGAAAGACTTTCTTTTGTATGTAGGTTTTAAGTAGTCCCTGAGCATTAAGGAGCTAGCTGGGATCCCCAATGTACTGCCTTTCTGAGTGAGGGCCACATGTTCACTAGGTGGAGAAGGGCCCCGCTCACGGGCAGTGGTGGAGGTGAGTAATGGCTCCCTGGCTGGACCCCAGTGTGGGGAGATGATCCCGATGGCCTGAATTAATCAGACTCTTGCAGCCCACAGGCCTGACCACACAGATGTGCTATGCAGCCTGACCACATCGGGAAGGATGCCCCCTGGCCTCAAGACGATAATTGGATGTAAGGCTTTTTAGTTAGCTTAGGGCATCTTGTATGCCTGTCTTGGGGCTTTGGCCCTTAGACACCGGGTCTGAGCCCTGCCAGTTTGTTCCTCTGTCATCATTTTGGAGATGACCTCTTAGCTAGCTTTACTTATGTTTCATTTTGGTTTGTTTAACTTACAGCATGTTCCTTTCGCTTTTGTTTACTTACCCTTAAATTCCTGTCTTCCTTGCCATTTTGTTTTTTCCTGTCATGTATCTTAGTGTTTCCTATGTTTTGAACGTAATTTTAAACTTTATTTCTAATGTAACTTTAAAATAAAGCGTCTGTATAAATAGGACGCTAATGAAGGTCGTTCTTGTTCTGAGCAGATGTAATTATGTGCTTTCTTTTTTTCTTCTCCAGTCATTTCTACAATGATCTTATTAGCTGTGAACATTAGGTATCTCGTTTTTCCCTTAAATGAATGTCTTCTGAAGTCTAAATACAAGGAAGAACTGACAGTGTTATTACAAAAGCCATAGATCTGGATTATCTATTAGATCAGATGGCCAAGCTTTTACCTCCCCCGCCCAGAATGCCTGCCTCCCACCCCCTCTGCCCCTCATATACACACAGTAACAGTAAGTTCAGATTTAGGAACAGGACAGTACCAGTCCCGACTGGTAAGAACTTCATCCTTCACACACTTGTTCTTCCTGACAATGACATGATCTAAATATTCTGGGATTCCACCACCTCCAACCCCCTGGAACTAAGTGGAAACAGGACTGTTGTGCACCAGGAAAAAAAGTCCAGCTCAACTGCAGGAAAAACTTTGAATTGAGCCATCTTGAACCATCCAGAAGTACTTCATAAAAGGGACCCATAATCAGATTTTGTGATTTTGGGTCTTTTCCACCCTTCTGTGATCTCAGGAGTAACCTGAATCACCCTTCCACAAATCATGACTTTTAGAAGATTCTCCTAATGTATTATAGACCCTGCCAAGATCACATGGCAGATGACCTAGCTCCAGATCTTTGGAGTAGATGTATACACACTTCTCCTTTATTAGAAAAAATTAAGAAATAAAACCCCAAAGCACCACAAAGCTTAGAGTTTGATCTCTATTAAAAGAAATTAGTAAGAGTTGTGTTGAAATCCTTATGCCTTTGTTATTTTTGTAAAGGGGTTGGATGGTATCATTAGGTTTAAGTCTTGAGAATGTGTATCAACTTCTATAAATGCCTTTATTGGTGCGTTTATCGGTGTGCTTTCCAACATCCTTACCTTCAGCTCTACCTCAGCTTACACTGTCCTGGGGACCCATCTGTCTATGGGTCGTGGCACATGTCGTGGCCGCCTGCTGTCCCTGCTCTCACAGTGCCTTTCCACCTCCACCTCCCCCACCACTCCTGACTGCCCTGTCTTTGACATTTTAAAGCTGGTTTTCCACTTCTGGCCATACCTCATCCAACATTTGGTAGCCAGCCCTAGCAGTGACACTGTTCAGCACTGCCCCCAACTCATTCTCAGGCAGTTAGGTGCTCTTTGCACTGAGGTCCTGGACTTTCTGATTCAGTTTTCTCATCTGGCCTGCTGGGATTTGAAGAACATTTTTAGCCCTTCTCTCTAAACTCTGTGTCTACTTCCACAATGGCAGTAGAGGATACTTGCAAACCCCCACTGAGCAGATAAGTTAGCTTCATCCTTCTCTACCCTTGGAAGGGATAATCAACATACTTTTCCCAGAAACTGCATTCACCAAGAGCTTTTTAACAAAAACAGGGCCTTCCCTGGTCAGCTGACCACATCACTACTGACTGAAATGAGGATGGCATTATTCACTTAGCACTCCCAGAAAGTCAAGGCAGCATGTATCTGCCTCCAGACATAGTCAGGAAATGTTCTATCCAATTGCCTAATTTTATACTTCCAAATACAGCTCTATTTGGAAATTCCCATTTGTTCAGAGAGGCAGAACATTGAGGAATACCATCTGTAGTCACCAGCAGGAATGTTCTGCCTCTTACATTGGCTGGGCCTTTAGCCCAGAGGATTCCACAGGCATGGTGTTTATTGCCTGATTTTGAACCCTGTAAGAGCTGTTCTCTGCTAGGATGGCAATCCTGACTCCTTTATGGCAGCAGCACCCCTGGGATAACCTGGAATTGTGGATTGAGATCCAGAGGTAGGATTTCCAGATAGTCCAACCAAGGTATCTTCATGATAATGTATAAGAAAGTAAGGGGTGGGGTTTTTTGGTGTTTTTTTTTTTATTTTTATTTATTTATTTGACAGAGAGAGAGACACAGTGAGAGAGGGAACACAAGCAGGGGGAGTGGGAGAGGGAGAAGCCTGCTTCCAGCTGAGCAAGGATCCCAATGCAGGGCTCGATCCCAGGACCCTGGGATCATGACCTGGGCCGAAGGCAGACATTTAACAACTGAGCCACCCAGGCGCTATCTGGAAGGCTGTCCAGATACTCAACTGTCCCACACTTTGGAGGGTTTATAGACAGTAGCCATTTATTCACACTCCTCAACTTTCTCACATGATCATCCTGTCTTTTTAGGAAGGGGTTTCACCTGACGCCTTGCTAAGGACCTGGAATTCCAATAGCTGAATACCCTGTACATCTTTTCTCCTATCCTGGCCTTATACAACCCAGAAATACTTCAGTACCTTGGCAAGGATCACAGGGAGGCACAAACATGGGCAGCCTCTGTCCCTAATTTTCACATGTCCCTGATGCTGGCATTGGCAGGCCGCCAACCCTTGTAGGTGTGAAAGTTGCAGTATAACCAACAGATTCAAGGTGTAGAGGCAGCTTTTTTTTTTTTTAACTATTCATTTATTTGACAGAGAGATCACAAGTAGGCAGAGAGAGAGGAGGAAGCAGGCTCCCTGCTGAGCAGAGAGCCAGATGCGAGCCTCCATTCCAGGACCTTGAGATCAGGACCTGTGAGGAAGGCAGAGGCTTTAACCCACTGAGCCACCCAGGCGCCCTAGAGGCAGCTTTTGAAAGACCGCTTCAGGGCTCTCTGTCTCCAGGAGCCTGGAGTACTCACCGTGAAACTGGGAGCTTGCTCCGCATGGTGAAGGCAGGCCATGTTTTTCAGACATTTTGGCTTCAGAAGATATCCAGACATACCCAAGAGCCCGAGAAGGAGGCCAGCAGAGGAATTCCAGCTCTGGTTGTAGCTGACTGAGAAGCCATTGCAAGGCTCAGGTAGGCACCCACATGTACCAGAGGCCAGCCCAAATCCAGAGCCTGCCAAAGTGGACACAAAAAGGGACTATAGGGCGCCTGGGTGGCTCAGTGGGTTGAAGCCTCTGCCTTCAGCTCAGGTCATGATCTCAGGGTCCTGGGATCGAGGCCCACATTGGGCTCTCTGCTGGGCGGGGAGCCTGCTTCCTCCTCTCTCTCTGCCTGCCTCTCTGCCTACTTGTGATCTCTCTCTGTGTCAAATAAATGAATAAAGTCTTTAAAGCAAAAAAAAAAAAAAAAAAAAAGGACTATGTCCTCTGATAACGGCTGACAGGAGAGGAAATTGAACTCTGGTGCTTCTGCTCCACCCTGCTGCTATCTCATGTGGCTTTATATCTTATTCATTAAAAATGGAAAATAACAGAAACTCCTTGGGACCATCTGTCTGACACAGCAGTCTACGCTGCTTCCTTCTTCAGCGATCGTTCCTGAATTGCACTGAGTCATTTGTATTAGTCAACAGGAAAAAAAAAAACAAAAAAAAAAACTGACAACAGTTTTGTAGTAATCTGAACAATTTATATCTTTCATATAATAATTATAATTGGATTGGAATAATGAGGGAAGAGCTCATAAATAGTAGTGCTAACTATAAAGAATATAGGACTACCACATAGAGGGAGCTGCCACTCTGGACTGAGATAGAGGATCCAAGGAAGAACAACCCCTTTCCCAGAGCTGATATCAGACCATTTTGGAGAGGGCAGAGTCATGGTTCACTGGATGGCAGAGAAGTCACTGGGGTGTTGTGCTTGGTGGAACTTGCTAGAAGCCCATCTAGGGTGCTAGGAAAATCCGTTCAGGGAGGTGTTTTACCAGAGGCACTCTACTACAAAACCACCCGACGTGAGTGCTGGGGAAAGCTGCTGGCCCCTCTGTGCCGCTGACTACTATGCACCAGATCCTCTGGTGTTGGGGAAGCTGTGGGGGGGGCCTCACACCGGATCCTCTGGCGCCGGGGAGGCTGTGCTGGGGGCCTCACACCAGATCCTCTGGTGCGGGGGAGGCTGTGCTGGGGGCCTCACACCAGAACCAGAAAGGGAAACGTTTTTCCTCTTGGCAGTGCCTCGCCAGTATCCTCTACTAAAAAAAAGTTTAAATTGGCAAAGGGAATATTCAAAGGCCACAGCCCAATCTTTGCAGAGGCAATAAAGGATGAATATGGAGCTAAGAGACAATCAATAACTGGCTTATCTTTTCTTTTTTTTAAGATTTTATTTACTGGGACTCCTGGGTGGCTCAGTTGGTTAAGTGTCTGCCTTTGGCTCAGGTCATGATCCCAGCGTTGTGGGATCAAGTCCCGCACTGGGCTCCCCACTCAGTGGGAACCTGCTCCCTACCCACCCCCCCCCCCCCCCCCCCCCCCCCCCCC
>PITA01007767.1:0-26490 GCA_004023965.1 Spilogale gracilis | reverse complement strand
GAATGGGAGAAGATATTTGCAAATGACATATCCAATAAAGAGTTAGTATCCAAAATATATAAAGAACTTACACAAATCAACACCCACAAAAGAATCCCAAAAAGACAAAAAAAAAAAAATGGGCAGAAGAAATGAACAGACATTTCTCCAAAGAAGACATCCAAATGGCCAACAGACACATGAAAAGATGCTCAACATCACTCTATACTATTACTATACTCATTATTATATTGTAAGAATACCATGTATAATATATATAACATACAAAATATCATTAACACCTGTTTATGTTATCAGTAAGGCTTCCAGTCAACAGTTAAGTCTCCGCAGTTCCATTTTAGGGGAGTCAAAAGTTATATGCAGATTTTCAACAGTAGGTCAGTACCCCTGACCTTCATTTGTTCAAGGTCAACTGTAATGGGTTATAACCCACTGAATAAAAGAAGAATCCATGAAATTATGTTGACAGAAATATATTACATAAAAGAAGTAGAATGGAAAGTGTTTAAAGAATTTATTCACTTATTAGAGAGAATGAGCATGAGCAGGGGGTTGGGGCAGAGGGAGAGGAACAAGCAGACTGGGCACTGAGCATGGAGCCCTATGCAGCCCCATGAAGCCCCATGACCCCAGGATCACAACCTGAGTCAAAACCAAGAGTCGGAGGCTCCACCAACTGAGCCACCGAGGTGCCCTGCGAAGTTCTTAATTATAGTAAAATGTCAGCTAACAAATATAGAGGAAAGGATGGGGTTAGGAAAAAACCTACATTTAACAATAGTCAGAATTATAACTGACTTAGGCAAGGACCATCAGTGGATTCTAAAACTGATGAACTGTTGAAGAAAGACAGGCTCTAACATAGTCTCAAAGTATTTCCCTACAAATAACTAATTAAAAGATAGAAATAGTACCTTTACAGTGTAGACACCTGAGAGATTCCTTATGAGTCATGTAACCAAAGTCATCACTAGTCAAAGGGGCTGTCCTGAGAAAGACACATTATTTATATGATTTCTCTGCCAAAAATGAATAATCAGAATCTAATCATGAGAAAACATTAGACAAACCCAAATTGAAGGACATTATTTAGATTAACTGTCTTACACTTTTCAAAAATTTCAAGAACATGAAACACATAAAAATGGAAGAACTCCAGATTAAAGAAGACTTAAGAGACATGACAATTAGATGATCCTGGGTTAGATTTGGGACCACGAAAAACAATAGCTATACAGGCCGTTCTTGGGACAATTGATGAAAACTGAATAAGGGCTATAGATTAAGCAGTAGGATTTTATCAATGTTAATTTATCAAATGTTAAGTTTCCTGATTTTAATGATTCTGCTTTGGTTTTCCAAGAGGATATCTTTTGTCTGCGGCCTTACCACCCTGAACGTGCCTGATCTCATCTCATCTAAGAGGGTATCTTTCTTTTTAGGAAATACACACTGTAATATATAAAAGTCAACAAGCATGATGTCTGCAATTTAGTTGCATTCTTCAGGAAAATTCTGTGTGTGTGTGTGTGTGTGTGTGAAGAGGCAGAAGGGACTCAATCTCAGGACCTTAGGATCATGACCTAAGCTAAAGGCAGCTACTTAACCAGCTGAGCCACCCAGGTGTCCCTAAATAAAAATCTTAAAAAAAAAAAAAAAAGACTTTTCCCTATATGATTCAAAAAGCGCAAACATAAAACCTTAATTATAAACCTATGTTAAGAGGCATACAGGGGTGGGTGCCTGGGTGGCTCAGTGGATTAAAGCCTCTGCCTACAGCTCAGGTCATGATCTCAGGGTCCTGGGATCGAGGCCCACATTGGGCTCTCTCCTCGGCAGGGAGCTTGCTTCCTCCTCTCTCTCTGCCTGCCTCTCTGCCTACTTGTGATCTCTCTCTCTGTCAAATAAATAAATCAAATCTTAAAAAAAAAAAAAAAAGAGGCATACAGAGGCACCTGGGTGGCTCAGTTGGTTAAGCGACTGCTTTCGGCTCAGGTCATGATCTCGGAGACCTGGGATCCAGCCCTGCATCAGGCTCCCTGCTCGGCGGGAAGCCTGATTCTCCCTCTCTCACTCCCCCTGCTTGTTTTCCCTCTCTAGCTGTGTTTCTCTGTGTCAAATAAATAAATAAAAATCTTAAAAAAATACACATCATTACCATTTTAAAAAAAAAGAGGCATACAATTTATAAAGATGAAATCTGTGACAATAACAAGATAAAATGAAGGGGACAGAGATGTACAGGTACAGAATATAAGCAATTTCAAATAAGTTGGTATTCAAACTATGTTGTTATAAATTTAAGATACAAATTGTAATTGCAAAGCTAACCACTAAGAAAATAAATTTTAAAATATATAGAGAAGAGAATCAAAATGGTAGGCTACAGAAAAACAACTATGTATAAAAAATGCAGTAATGAAAGAATTGAGGAATATATATATATATATATGACATGTAGAAAACAAGTAACAAAATGGCAGAAGTCATTATTAGTAATTCTTTTAAGTGTAAATGGATGAAACTCTCCAATTAAAAGACTGGCAGAGTATGTTTTCGTAAAAGCTCCATCTATATGCTGTCTGTAAGAGTTTCACTTTAGATTCAAAGATACAAAGAGGTTGAAAGTAAAAGGATGGAAAATGTACTCCATGCAAATAGTAAACAAAGGAGAGTTTGGGGTGGTTATATTATTTCCAGTAAATTTTACATTTTTTTTTTTTTAAAGATTTTGTTTATTTGACAGAGAGAAACACAGCCGGAGAGGGACCACAAGCAGGGGGAGTGAGAGAGGGAGAAGCAGGCTTCCCGCCGAGCAGGGAGCCCGATGTGGGGCTCGATCCCGGGTCTCCGGGATCATGACCTGAGCCGAAGGCAGTCGCCCAACCAACTGAGCCACCCAGGCACCCCCAGTAAATTTTACATTAGAAAAAGGGTTATAAGGGACAAGGAAATTATATACAGAAAAAGATTAAATCAACAGTATGATACGATTATAAACATATATGCATCTAAAATCAGAACACCAAGTACTATGAAACCAAAAAAGGAAAAATTAAGGGTGAACTTGACAATTCTACAATAATAGTAGGAGACTTCATTATCCCACTTATTTTTTTTTAAGATTTTATTTATTTATTTGGCAGAGACAGACACAGTGAGAGAGGGAACACAAGCAGAAGGGGTGAGAGAGGGAGAAGCAGGCTTTCTACCAAGCAGGAAGCCTGATGCAGGGCTGGATCCCAGGACCCTGGGATCATGACCCGAGCCAAAGGCAGACGCTTAACGACTAAGCCACCCAGGCTCCCCCATTATCCCACTTTTAATAATGGCTAGAACAACCAGAAAAAAGATCAAGAAGGAAAGAGAGTACTTGAATGACAGTATAACCCAAGAATACCTAACAGACATATGTAGAACTCTTCACCTACCAATAATGGAATATATATTCTCAAATGCACATAGAACACTGTCCAGAGTAAAATATATTTTAGGCCAGAAAACAAGTCTTTTTTTAATTAAAAATTTTCAGCTTTATTGAGATATAATCGACATATAATATTGTGTAACTTTAAAGTGTACAGCGTGTTGATTTGATATGCTTATATACTGTAAATGTTTCTATCAGTAACATTAGCCCACCTGTATCACATCACATAATCTCCATAGAAAATGAATTTTAATAAATTTTGAAAAATCATACAAAATAACTTCTCATTAAAGTGGAACAAAACTAGAAATCAATAATAGAAGGAAAACTCACAAAAATGTGAAAAATTTTTAAAAATGCTCTTAAATAACCAGGTCAAAGACGGTCACAAAGGAAATTAGAAAATATTTTGAGACAAATGAAAACACAACATACAAAACATAGGGAATGTACTGAAAGCAGTGCATAAGTGAAATTTATACCTGTAAACATCTATATTTAAGACATCTCGGGGTGCCTGGGTGGCTCAGTTGGTTAAGCGACTGCCTTCGGCTCAGGTCATGATCCCGGAGTCCCGGGATCGAGCCCCGCATCAGGCTGCCTGCTCAGCAGGAAGCCTGCTTTTCCCTCTCTCACTCCCCCTGCTTGTGTTCCCTCTCTAGCTGTGTTTCTCACTGTCAAATAAATAAAATCTTTTTTTTTTTAAATATTTTATTTATTTGACAGAGAGAAACATAGCCAGAGAGGGAACACAAGCAGGGGGAGTGAGAGAGGGAGAAGCAGGCTTCCTGCCGAGCAGGGAGCCCGATGTGGGACTTGAACCCGGGTCTCCGGGATCATGACCTGAGCTGAAGGCAGTCGCTTAACCAACTGAGCCACCCAGGCGCCCCAAATAAAATCTTAAAAAAAAAAAAATCTCAAATCAGTAACCTAACTAAATACCTTAAAATTTTTTTTAAGTAGGCTCCACATCCAATGTGGGGCTAGAAGTCATGAGCTTGAGATCAAGAGTCTCATGCTCCACCAACTGGCCCAGCCAGGTGCCCCTATATACCTTAAAGGAACTAAAAAAAGAAGCACAAACTGAGCCGAAGTTAGCAGAAAGTAGGAAATAAACATTAGAGTGGAGAAAAGTGAAATAATTAATAGGATAAAAAGAGAATATAGAAAAAAACAAAAAAAAAGTTTTTAAAAAAATCAGCAAAACTGGGGCTCCTCGGTGGCTCAGTTGGTTAAGCATCTGCCTTTGGCTCACATCATGATTGCAGGGTCCTGGCATCAAGCCCCGAATTAGGCTCACTGCTCAGCAGGGAGTCTGCTTTTCCATCTTCCTTTGCCCCTGCTCCCTGCTCAGGCTCTCTCTGTCACTCTCTGAAATATACAAATAAAATCTTAAAAAACATCAACAACAACAATCAGCAAAATTGACAAATATTCAGCTAGAATGTCAGAGAAAAAAGAGAAGACTCAAATTGCTAAAATCAGCAATTAAAGAGGGGACATTACTACTGACTTTACATAAATAAAAAGGATTATAAGAGAATACTCTGAACATATGTACACCAACAAATTAACCAAAGGAAATGGACTAAGTTCTAGAAATATAAAACCTACCAAGTCTGAATCACCAAGAGATAGAGAATCCAAATAGATCTATAACTAGTGACAAGGCTGAATCAGTAATCAAAAGCCCTCCAATAAAGAAAAGCCTTGGGGGCACCTGGGTGGTTCAGTTGTTAAGTGTCTGCCTTCATCTCAGGCCATGACCCTGGAGCCCCAGGACAGAGCCCCACGTCGGGCTCTCTGCTCAGCGGGAAGCCTGCTTCTCCCTCTCTCACTCCCCCTGCTTGTGTTCCCTCTCTAGCTGTGTTTCTCTCTGTCAAATAAATAAAATCTTTTTAAAAAGAAAAGAAAAGAAAAGCCTCGGACTTGATGGTTTTGCTGGAGAAGTCTACCAAACATTTGAAGAAATAATACCAAACCTTCTCAAACTTCTCCAAAAAACTGAAAGTGAAGGAAATGCTTTCTAACTCACTAACTCATTTGTTGCCCTGATACAGAGCCAAAGACACTATAGGAAAAACAAAACAAAACTGCAGACCAATATCCCCTCTGACTACTGATACAAAAATTCTCAACAAAATATGAACAAACTGAATTCCACAGCATATCAAAAGGATTATATATTGTGGCCAAGTGGGCTATATTCCTAAGAATACAAAGATGGTCTTAAGAGAATTAAGGGGAAAAAAACTGTCTTATCTTCTCAATTGATAGAGAACAATCTTGTGACACAATTCATGATAAAACACTCAACAGACTAGGAATAAAGTGTTGTCACTAAGATCAAGAATAAGACAAAAGATGCCTTCCCACCCCCCCAATTCTATTCAACATAATGTTGGAAGTTCTAGCCAGAGCAACTAGGCAAGAAAAAGAAATAAAAGACATCCAGGTTAGAAAGGAAAAAGTAAAGTTATTTCTGCTCAAAGACATGATTTTATATGTAGAAAACCCTAAGATTCCACAGAAAAAAACTATTAGAATAAATAAACTGAGCAATGTAGTAATCCTAAATCAACACACAGAAATCAGTCACCTCTCTATACACTTACAATGAACATCCCAAAAGAAATTAAGAAAACAATTCCATTTATAATAGCATCAAAAGGAATAAAATACTTAGGACTTAATTTAATCAAGGAGGTAAAATATTTGTACAATGAAAACTCTAAAACCTTGCTGAAAAGAAATAAAGAAGACAAAGAAATGGAAAGAAATCTCATGTAAATTGGGTTATTTATTGTTGAGTTTTAGTTCTCTCTGTATTCTGGGTATCAATCCCTTATCAGAATAAGTCATTTGCAAATATTGTGTTCTGTGAGTTACCTTTGTATTCTGTTGATTGTGGCCTTTGATACACAAGATTTTTAAATTTGGTAAGTCTAGTTTTTCTATTTTTTCTTTTATTACCTATGCCTTTGGTGTTACATAAGATATTGTCATCAAATACAGTGTCATGAATCATTTTAACTGTTTTCTTCTAAATTTTATATCTTACATTTAGATCTTTGATCAAGTTTGAGTAAATTTTTGTATATAGTGTTAGGTAAGGATCCAAATTCATTCTGTAAATTTTATGTTATCTATATTTTACAATAAACAATTAAGTTTTTAAAACTGTAATACCCTTTCATGATTAAAAAACAACCTATAAACTAACAATAGCAGGGAATTTCCTCAAAGTGATAAAGGCCATATATGAAAAACCCAGAGGTAACATCATACTCAATCGTGAAAGCTTGAACGTTTTCCCACTAAGATCAGGAACAAGACAAGGATGCCTGCTTTTTCCACTTTTTCTTCTTTTTTTTAAGATTTTATTTATTTGACAGAGAGAAACAGCGAGAGAGGGAACACAAGCAGGGGGAATGAGAGAGGGATAAGCAGGCTCTCCGTTGAGCAGGGAGCCTGATGCAGGACTCAATCCCAGGTTTCCGGGATCATGACCGAGCCGAAGTAACCAACTGAGCCACCCAGGCGCCCCTGCTTTTTCCACTTTTATTAAATGTTTTCATTTCTCTTGGGTAGAGTCATCTTATCTGACCTTTCTATGGAATCTGACTCTTCCCATCAATCCCTTTGCTTTCTGTCTTCCCTCTTATATTTCACATTACTCCTCTTTTATAGTTTTCCTCTTGCTTCAGTTTGTTTTTCCACTCTTCTTTTGCTGGTTCTTTTTCTTTTGACCCATTCCAAGATGAATTTTTAGCCCTCTTTTATCTTCACTTTTTCCAATGGGACTGATTTTTATAAATTCATATGCAAAAGGGACACCTGGGTGGCTCAGATAGTTAAGCATCTAACTCTTGATTTCAGCTCTGGTCATGATCTCAGGGTTGTGAGATCAAGCCCTGGGTTGGACATGCTTAAGATTTTCTCTCTCCCTCAATAAACAAACAAACAAACAAACAAATAGAAATTCATATGCAAAAATAATACAAATTGAAATTAAAAATAATACAATGAATATCCATATACCTATCAAGAAATAAACCACTAAATTCAAGAACTAAAACATTGTTTCCTCAGTTAAATATAACCTTGGTCCCCTTTTCCAGGAGCCTCCCACCCCACCTTCTCTGAGAGAGAAAGCAAATCTGGTAGTTTGTCCCACTAATGGCCCCAGTGAGTCAGACCTACCAGTGTCCTCACTTTTGCTAGTTCCCTCCCACATTGACATAGGGGTTAGGCCCTTACTTACTTTGCCCATTACCTTTTGATCTCCTCTCCTGCCTCCCCCTAATTCACCCTGCTACAGCTATATAGGCTGGAGGTGTCAAGAGGGCTCTCACACTTGTTCCCTGCACCTAGAACACCTGCCCAAATATTTGCATATCAGCATAACTAGCTCCCTTGCCCTTTGTTGAAGTAATTTCTCAGCCAGGGCTTTCCCCCTCTGCTCTAAAACTGTAGACTTTTAGATAGCACTTTCCTCTTCCTTGCATTTTTTTAATTCATAACAATTATCACCATCTCATGTAATACTGTAAATAACTTGCTTATTGGCTCCTCCACCTCTCCTCTAGAATGTAAGCTTCTCAGTACAGGTGTTTTTGTTTTATACTCTCTGATGTCCTCAACCTAGCATATGGTAGACGGAGAGGAGGGAAGAGAACCCTACCTACCTCTACTCTTCTGGGTTCTTGGCTGAGAAGTAAAAGACAGATTAACAAGAGAAAAACAAATAGAAATTTATTAACACATATACCTCATAAGAGATACCCAAGGAAAAGATTGAGAATGCCAACTTAAATACCATCTTCAGATAGACAAAAGAAAAGTGTTTGTTGGGGTTGGGTGGGCTGAAGGACCAGTTATGGGAAGTGACCACGGAAAGAAAAGTAAACAACCTTAAGATTTGCTATACAGATTTAAGTTAGTGTCTTCTCCATTGATGTGTCTTGTGATTTGGTCATTCTGTTCCAGGTACAGAGGGGGAGACACCTTTACAAATGGAGATTTTCCTTAGAACTGTATTGTTCCCTTCCAAAGGGGCGTTCTAGTTTGTTTACAGAGCTTCTCCTGTCTACTCTCTCAAATTATCCTTCTGCCAGAGGTATGTTTTGGGGTGGCATGTTTTGCTATCCCTCTGCATTTAGGAAGAATTTGAGGAATAAATCAGTCTCCATTTTGCAAATAATGAAAAAAGACTCAAATTTAGGCAGTTTGTCCAAGATCACAGAGAAGGCATTTAGCAAAGGTGGGCTTCCAATCTAGGTCTATTAGGTACAGTATCGTTGTTTGGTTTTTCTCCATTGTGCTGCGATTTATGCCGTAGATGGCATCCAAGATACAGAGGCAGGGGCTGCTTCCAACATTCCTGAAATGGGAATCAAGGCAACTGGATTCCACTTATAACTCGACCATTAATACTGGCTAACAATTATTTAATTTCGTGGACCTCAATTCCGCTTAGCTGTCAAAACGGCTTTTGGATCTGTCTTTAAAGGCCTTTAATTCGAAAACTAACAATCTTGACATCCAAGAAGGAATAGGATTCATTATCTTTTTTTTTCAAGCGGCCTCATTCCCTGCGGGCTGGCAACCGTCTGCTGGCCCAAGGATTCCTGTCCCCAGCCTTGGCAGCCTCTGGCTCCCCTTCCCACGCAGCTACCGCGTCGGAGGGCCGGGTGGTACCGCAAGCAGCAGGCACCGAAAGAGCCCAGCGGCTTCTCCGCCGGCTGCCGAACGCTGCAAGTCAGCGCCCGAGGGCTAGCCTTGAGGCCGCCCCATTCGCCTAGACCTCCCGCACTGCGAGCGCTGTTCATTCACTCCCGCCTCGGCCTCGCTCCACCCAGCGCGGATTTTGAGGGGAACCCACTACAACTTCCTCCCTCCGCGTGGCTAGGGCCCCGGAAGTGACGTCTGTGCGTGCGTGACGGGCGCTCGCGGCGCCGGGGGCGGGGCATGAGGGAGGGAGGGCCGGCAAGAGGGCGGGTTGTGGACTGGTGGAGCCGGGATCCACTCGAGCGACCCGCGGAGAGCAGCGGTCCGGACGCCCGTGGAGCCGCAGACCAGGTACGGAGCAGACGGACGCGGGCCGGGGCTAGCGCGACTCTCGGCTCCAGGCGGCGGGGCGGCGGAGCCGTCCGGGCAGGGGCTGCTGGGTCATTCGCCCGTGCCGTCTACCCGGCCGGGGCCGTTTCGCTTCGGTGCTTCCAGACGCCGTCTGTCCCAACCCCGGGCCCCGCGGCGCGGCCCTGACCGGCCCCGGGCAGTCGCTGGCCGCCGTAATCCTGTCGTGCTCAGCCTGCCGATTTCAGGTGCTCGTCGCCAAGTTCTGCACGGCCCGGCCCAACTCCGACGGACAGACGCTTGTCATTTCCTGCCCCCGCCCAGCCCTGGTAGGATGGCTTCCCTCCGGTCGGCTTCCTCTTCACTGTCCAGCCCTCGGAGTCTGAGGGGACACCTGTGGTGGCGGTCGGTCGGCTCGTGCCGCGGGCCGCTCGGGGGTCCGTCCGGATTGGCGGCTCCGACCCAAGATCGCAGCCCCGCCTTGGCCGGGGCGCCGGAACTTCTCGAACCTGCGTGGGTCTTGGGGAGGGAAGGGTCCAGGAGCAGGAAGGGTGCAGTCTGTCCTGATGCGGTGACTTGAAGACTTGTCCTAACTTTCGCCCGGTGGTTGAGGGGGAAGTGGGGCGTGGGGTGAGGACAGAAGTCCCTGCTTCCGAACTGTCTTGGAGGAGAGCGGAGGTGATGCCCCATCGCGGAAGTTTAACTCACGGGGAGTGAGGCACTTGGCGGCTTTAGAGAGTAGGTCACAGACATCTCATGGTGCCTCAGCGCCCGTGACCAAGCCCTGTGGTTGGGAAATATGTCCGTGGGCTTGTTTTGCCCTTGAGATTAGACGTGAAAATTTGTCAGGACGAGTTTACGGCGTCACTGGGGGAGTAGTTATTTGGAGGAGAAGACTTTGGGGTGTTTTGTTTGTTGGATTGGTTTTGTTTGTTTTGAAATAATGTCTGTACCATTTTTTTTTCTTTCTTTCTGTAAACCTGACACTGCTTTGTAAAAAGTCTGTTAATTAAAATAGTTGTAACAAGAAAGCTTGCCGGTCGGGCAAAATTGGATTATATTGTTAATCCTTTAATGATAAATAATGTTAACTTTTAAGAGTTACCGGTTCTTATACAAAAGATGAAGACGTGTTCAGGATTTGAAATGTCACTGACCTTCCAAACAGTCATGTTTCTTTCTGGAAGTTATATAGAGAGGGTGAAGTTACTTTCAACACAACGTTGTAAATAGAGCTAAGATAGATCCCCAAGGAGAGAGAGAGACTGCAGGGTATGGAGGGTAAGGAAAGATAATCAGGGAATACTTTATGGAAATCCCTTGAAGAATGAGTAACTTTGAAACTAATAAGGTTGGGTGGGAATGTGGAGGTAGGACTAGTAACTCACTGGGTGGTTTTTGAAAAGTAAAAAAAGTGCAGGGCAGAGATGCCAGAGCTTGGGCATTTGTCTGATGATGACAAAACCAACGAAGGGTCTTTGCATGATTAAAATGAAATTTTATGTGTATCTTACGCATCAGCTGCTATTTTGCTGAGGAAGACTGTGTGTGCCTGATGTAGTAGGGCTTGATTGTGTGCTCATTAAATGTTTTAATTGAGTTGTGTGCTCATTTACTAGTTGTTTCCTTGTGTAAAAAGTGTCTGACCCTGCTAATTTGTAAGCTTCTGTGAACAGGAATTCTACTTTTATCTGTTTGCATTCTCAGTCCAAGTTAGGCATTCACAAGTGTTTCATGAGTACTTGTTAACTTGATGAGAACTCAGTGATTTCTGATGTTGGTTTTCAGTAAAACAAACAAACAAAACCCCCCACCAGTACTTAACTTATTTTAATATCTACATGTAGAAGAACTAAGGTCTTGTTTCATTTACTGTGTCAGTCTTTGGCTAGAGGCATAGAATTTCAGTCTTGACTATGAGTTAAATTTTTGGCATATGTGTTTTTATTGGTTGCAGAGTAAACATCTGTAGCAGAAGTGACTCATCCCTAAAATGTGGAAGATACCTTTGTAACATACCTGTCTATTCTGTGACTCAGAATAGAAATGCTATTAAGTGGGGTGCCTTGGTGGCTCAGTTGTTAAGCGTCTGCCTTCTGCTCAGGTCATGATCCCAGGATCCTGGGTTGGAGCCCTACATTGGGCTCCCTGTTCAGCAGGATGACAGTTTCTCACTCACTCCCCCTGCTTGTTTCCCCTGTCTAGCTGTGTTTCTCTCTGTCAAATAAATAAATAAAATCTTAAAAAAAAAAAAAAAAAAAAGAGGGCGTCTGGGTGGCTCAGTTGGTTAAGTGACTGCTTTTGGCTCAGGTCATGATCCTGGATACCCGGGATCAAATCCCACATCGGGCTCTCTGCTCAGCGGGAAGCCTGCTTCTCCCTCTCTCACTCCCCCTGCTTGTGTTCCCCCTCTGGCTGTGTTTCTCTCTGTCAAATAAATAAAATCTTTAAAAAAAAAAAAAAGAAATGCTGTTAAGTCGCTTCTTAACCCATAAAGTTATCACACTAGAAACGCGAGTTTCACAATGGAAGTCAGACATTTTGAAAGTCTTACTAAATGTTCATTTCTGTCATAAAGCATTGTAGAGACATTATGTAGGTTTCATATGACTGGAAAGCCGAAAATAATTCAGCGTATTGCTGGCTAAACACTTAGGAGAAGCAATAGTGAACTTACTTTCATCCCACTTGATATTATATAACTTACATTTTATTTGATATTTGGATAAAGCTTCTAAGATGCTTTAAGAAAAAGCCATACTTTTATGGTGCTGCTCTCAAATTAGGTTGTGAAATTCTTGTGTTTGATCAAGTTCCTGTCAGTGGGGTAGAAATTGTAACTTTATTGTATAGTAGTAGAACATTTTTTCATGTTTCTGGTAGCATAGCTTACTTGTGTATGGTCACCAGGAGGGTGAAGAACAGTAATTATAATCCATTAATTAGATAAATTTGTAGTTAAAAGTCATAAGTTATTATCAGAGTATAAGTTCATGAATGGGTTAGATTGTACATGCTAAGATTCTTAAGCTTTTTATTTTCCTCAAATGACATCAAGGAGATTGCTGAAATCCCTGAAGCAGGAATGTACCAAAATCCCTAAAAGCAGGAATGTAGCAAGAGTCTTTGGGGCTCTAAATTCTGTGTTTCACCTTAAGGTTTGGTTGGCAGCATCCTCTATGCTAGGCACAGGCCAGCTCAGAAGGAAATGTTCAGAAATCTTATGAATCATTTTTTTAAAATTATTTATTTGACAGAGAGAGGGAGAGAGAGAGAGAGGGAGGAAATACAAGCAGGGGGAGTGGGAGAGGGAGAAATAGGTTTCCTGACTAGCAGGGAGACTGATGTGGGGCTTGATCCAGGATTGAGCCGAAGGCAGACACTTAACGACTGAACCACCCAGGTGCCCCTTATGAATCATTTTTTGAAGCTAGTCGCTTCAATTCCCTTTCAGAGTAAATAATTATAATTGCATTTATAATGATTTGGTCTGTATTTTAAAATTAAAAATGACTTTGGAGGGATTTTTACATGGGATATATTTATAATTTTCTGTGCTCCAAAGTGAAAAATATATAATGAAAGTTTTATTTTTGTAGTTCCTGATGTTGGAATTTCCTGATTTTAGACACAATATTTGCAAAAGCACTTTCTTTTTTCTTTTTGAGCACAAAAAAAGGTAATGTCTTTATAAGTTGAACACATAAAGTGCTTATTAATGGAAGAACATATCTTTCTGTTGTACTGTTTTTTAAGTGGAGCACGTCATTTTACTTATGTCACATCTTGTTCCAAAAGGATTCATAATGGCTTACAAAGATACCACATGTTACTGAGAACATACAGAAATAAGGGGGTGTTGGATTTATCACTGAGGGAAAAAAATTAAGATGAAAACACCCCTGTAAGATCCTCATTAAGATGGAATGACATCTGTATGCAAAGTTCAGTTCAGAGAGAAATATAATCAGTTGCATAGTTCAGTGGCCATAAGATAAAAGATCATTTTCTCTTTTGGATTCCAGGACTCCTTGTATTAACAAACTCCTCAGCTCCATCGTTAAAAGTAAACAACAGCACACATTTCAAAGGACCATGTTGTGTTTTACTTTTTTAGTTAAAGTCTTTGTTGCCACATTGTGTAGGTTGATGTCAGAACATCAAAACATAATTCAGTAAAAGCAGTTCTGGTGCTGGCAAAGTAGTGTGATATAAGTACTTAGACTTCTACACTAATTTAATTTAAGGATCTATTTTTATATTATCTAGATAAGTAGATGGGGATTGTACATTCTTCAGGTTACCTTCCATAAATATTTTCTCAGTGGAGTTTTTTGTTAAAGATTTATCAGCAGTGGGATTTGAGTTTGTGCTTCCTGATAAGTTCCTTGAGTACAGCTATTTTTTACAATTCTTTTTTTTATTTTGCATTTTTTTAATTGTTACTTAAATTTTTTTCCCAGTGTTTCAACATTCATTCTCCATTCCCCATACCCAGTGCTCTATGCAATAGGTGCCCTCAGTACCCACCACCAGGCTCTCCCATCCCCCCCACCCCTCCCTCCAAGTCCCTCAGTTTGTCTCTGTGTCCAAAGTCTCTCTTGTTTTGTTTCTTTCTCTGGATTACCCTACTTCCCATTTACTTTCCTTCTCCCACTGTCCTCTACATTACCCCTCATGCACCGCAAATAAGTGAAACCATGTGATACTTGACTTTCTCTGCTTGGCTTATTTCACTCAGCATAATCTCTTCCAATCCAGTCCATGTTGCTACAAAAGTTGGATATTCATCCTTTCTGATGGAGGCATAGTATTCCATTGTATATATGTACCACATCTTTATCCATTCATCTAGTACAGCTATTTTTTAATGTTGTTTTATATTGTTTAATCACAGAGCCATTTTTTGGGCAGGCATCCTTTATTTTTATCAGGGTTATGAAAATGGAAGAGTCTGATAAGGATGAATACTTAAATGAAAGTCACTTCACCTCCATATAGAGATGGGTTTAGGGCATATCAAACAACAGACCTAACATTGATTTCCAGAAGTAGTGTTAGCTGCAGCACAGAACGTTGGCTTGAAAAGCCAAGGCACATAATTTATTTTTTAAGCCAAGAACAGATCCAGTCATCATAGGTGGAGTGTCTAGAAAATTAATATATTTGTATTTTGCTCAAGCTAAAAAGCTGCCTGTTTAAGTAATAATAGTTAAGATTTATCAAGTGCTAGCATGGGCCAGGCACTGTGTGAGTAGTAAGTCCTTCACGTATGTGATCTCAATGTTGTCCTTTCCCTTCACCCTCCTTAGAGATATAAAGAAATGTGGTTCAGAGTAGTAACTTATTTCAGATGATACAAGAGGTGATGGAGATTTGAACTCTGGTAGTCTGACCGAATCAGTGGTCTGCTCTTAACCATGACTTTGTGATATCTGCAGCAGACTAGACTGTGAGCTCACAAGGTGAGACACACACAGTTCATAGAGGTACGCACATTGGCAAGTATTGGAACCCACCATTCCAAAGGGGCTTGAACAGTTTGGGATCTTCCTATCCTGATAATGGTTGGGGAGCTACTACTTCTAAGGCATTTGGCCATAGTCTGTAAAGCTGGGGGGAAGAAAAAGTCTTCTAATCATTCATTGGGATTAGCAAAGTGGGGATATTAGGTCATGTGTTTGCATCTAAAATGCATATTTTTTTTCTTTCTGCTCTAAATTTGCCTTGCCATCAGGAAAGCCACCATAATATTTATAAAGGTAGTGCACCACTCTAGAAAAAGAGGTTGATATTCATATTTTAAACTTTAGCTGGTATTCTCGCTGCTGTGTGTGTGTGTGTGTGTGTGTGTGTGTACATGTGTGCGTGTGTTTTTAAAGATTTTATTTATTATTTGACTGAGAGGGAGAGAGAGAGAACCAGAGCATAAGCAGGGGAAACAGCCAAGGGAGAGGAAGAAGCAGATTCCCCACTGAGCAGGGAGCCTGATGCAGGGCTCAATCCCAGGACCCTGGGATCATGACTGGAGCCAAAGGCAGACACTTAACTGAGTCACTGAGGTGCCCCAACACTGCTGTGATTTGGGATGAATTTAGAGTATACTTTTATTGTAATGCCATTGCAAGGTATATGTATTCTTAACTCTCATTCTGTTTCATTAGGAATTTTATTGCACTAAAGTTGTACAGTTAAGTGAACCATTATTTATTGTGCATTTTCATATTTCAGGTTTGCAAAAATTTTTAAAGTATTCTAATATAGTTCTGGGACGCCTGGGTGGCTCAGTTGGTTAAGCGACTGCCTTCGGCTCAGGTCATGATCCCAGAGACCCGGGATCGAGTTCCACATCGGGCTCCCTGCTCAGCAGGAGGCCTGCTTCTCCCTCTCTCACTCCCCCTGCTTGTGTTCCCTCTCTGGCCGTGTTTCTCTCTGTCAAATAAATAAAATCTTAAAAAAAAAAAAAGTATTCTAATATAGTTCCTACAGTATATTGTAAATTGTGACCTAGCCTATGAAACTGCAGAATAGAGAACATCCTCATTCATCTTTAATCAGTAAACAATAGATGGAACTGTTGTTGCCTAAATGTAGTTATGTAACTTAGTGGTTCCTTAATTGCATTTCCATAGAGCTTTTGACATTGTTTTCTAAACATGTTCCTGAAAAATGACTTGGGCTAGTGACCACAGTTTTGAATAGGATATTAGAAGAAGAATGCAAATTAAAAATGTGAAAATAAAAAACAAAACTGTAGGCTGATGAAATAAAATGTCTAAAATCCATTGTAATTAGCGTCTCAGGAAGTAATATGCTTGGCTTCTGCTTAGCAAGTTGAATTATATCTTTATTTGTATAAATTATTAGTTGCAGTTGTAGTTGCCGTGGGGTAAGTGTGTAGATTTTTTTTTGTCTAGGGTTTCAAATGTATAGTCATGGGTGGACACATCTTAAGTATCATTTATGAGGAATAATCAGATGGCAATAATCAGATGGTTTTCATACCCATATGCTAACTGCTCAGTATTTAAGTTCTTTGAATATCACAGCTTTCTTCCAAGAGCCTACTTTTGTTCTTGTACATATTTGGGAACAAATTGCAGACACTTTTTTGTCATTGTTGTTGCCCACAAGAGGGTATATAGGCTATATTTCTTTCAAGAAGAACTTTCCAATCCCTGTGTTGACCATCAAAAAAAGAGAGAGAGAGAGAGAGAGAGAGAGAGAGAGAGAGAGAGAGAGAGAGAAAATAAGAACTTTTGCGTTTTTAGTACTTAGGTCTAGAATTGAATAAATAAATTGGACACAAAAAATCTCAACTTCTTATTTTATTTAAAGTAGTGCTTGAGAAATAAGCTGAGATTCTTTTGAAGGTTAAAGTTCTTAGATTCTTTTTTTTTTTTTAAGATTTTATTTATTTGAGAGAGAGAGAATGAGAGCACGAGATGGCAGAGGGTCAGAGGGAAAAGCAGACTCCCCGTCAGGCAAGGAGCTGGATGCGGGACTCCATCCTGGGACTCCAGGATCATGACCTGAGCCACCCAGGTGCCCAAAGTTCTTAGATTCTAACAGAAAAATTTATCAGGAGGTTGGATTTTAGGCCCAACCAGTTCCAGTCCCAAACACAACCATTAATGTTTGTGATGATGAGGCTTCCGTTTATATAAGTGTAATGCAGAGATGTGAATTTCATTCTTCAGTCAAAGCTTGAACTGTATTTGGAGAAGAAGAATCTAAGTGCTTTTTTAAAGTTTTGTTTTTCCTTTGGCTGAGGGTTTAATTTTCAGGAAATCTAGTTTTTATAGTTATGCATGTTATTTTATTTTATTTTATTTTAATTTTATTTAATTTAATTTAATTTAATTTTATTATTTTATTTTTTATTTGAGAGAGAGGGAACACAGGCAAGGGGGAGTGGGAGAGGGAGAAACAGGCTTCCTGCAGAGCAGGGAGCCTGATGCTGGGCTCAATCGCAGGACCCTAGGATCATGACCTGAGCTGAAGGCAGGCGCTTAATGCCTGAGCCACCCAGGTGCCCCTAATTATAAATTTTAGTGACTTTATCAAACTATCCGTTCTAGTAAACTTTGTATTACCCCAGAATATCTTCTGATCTTTGTTTCTGTTGTCTAAAATGGTCTTATCTTTTTTTGTGATTAAGAAATTATTTACTATTTTATTTAAGCATTTCAGAATTCAGACAAGGTATATGTGTGAGTTTTATTATATTGCAAAGAAGTGTGATATTTATGCTTTATATTATTGTGTAGTTCTACCCTTTGAGATGCCATGGATTTTCTAAGTAGAATTGGTTCCAGCCAGTGCTTTGCATTGGCTTCAGAGGCCATTCGTAGAAGTATTCTTCTTAGCTCCCAGTAATTACTAATTTCTACCTACTTGGCTCACTGTAGAATTTTCTTGGTGGATTAACACTGTTATCCTTTAATCATTGGTAATGCTTTTTGCCTTAAAGTCTACTTTGCATGGTATCACTGTAGTGTTACTAACTTTCTTGAGGTAAATGTTGCATGCTGTATCTTTTTCCATCCCTATAGTTTCATTTTTTTTTTTTTGTCATAAAGAACATCATGATGCTGAAATCAGTTTTTTTCTTCGGTATATTTTAGTTTTTAAATTAGAATATTTAGTCCTTTTTCATGTAATGCAGTTGTCACTACATTTGTTGTTAGATCTACCATCTTTTGATAAGTTTTCTTTTTGACTCATCAGTTTTGTTCCTTTTTCCTTTTTTCTTGCCTTCTTTTGATTATTATTCAGTTATTATTTAATATTTTCCCTGTAGTAATTCCTTAGTTACACATTCTTTTACTATTCTTTTTGTGATCATTATTAGCAGTTTAACATACACCCTTGACTTCCTGCAGTCTAATACAAATTATAACTTTTATTACTTCTCTACTAATGCTGGAATTTAGTTACTAACTCAATTTGTCTTTTTCCTGCTTTGTTGTGTTACTGTTTTACTCATTTACTTCTGTTATTTTAATACCCATAAGAAATAATTGCTTTTTGTAATCAGTATTTATGTGTATTTACCTACATGTTTACTGTTTCCATTACTTTTCGACCCTGTTTTCTGTGTTTCTGTTTGGGATAGACTGATTTTTCTTTCTATTTAAAGAGTTCCCTCTCCTATTTCTTCTAATGCTAGTGGGCCCATAATGAATTCTTTATGATTTTTATGAGAGAGAGAGAGAGAGAGAGAGAGAGCACATGAGTGATGGGGGAGTGGGTAGTGTGGAGAGGCACAGAGGGAGCGTGAGATCCCCAGCAGGCTCAACATGGAACCTAACTTGGGGCTTGATCTCATGACCCTGAGATCATAACCTGAGCCAAAACCTAGAGTCAAATTCTTTTTTTTTTTTAATATTTTATTTATTTGACAGAGAGAAACACAGCCAGAGAGGGAACACAAGCAGGGGGAGTGAGAGAGGGAGAAGCAGGCCTCCTGCCGAGGAGGGAGCCCGATGTGGGACTTGATCCCAGGTCTCCAGGATCATGACCTGAGCCGAAGGCAGTCGCTTAACCAACTGAGCCACCCAGGCGCCCCTAAAGTCAAATTCTTGACTCACTGAGCCATCCAGGCATCCCTATTCTGCCCTTTTTTTTTAAAGGGAACAGTTATTAAGCACCACATTCTAGGGTATTTTTTTTTCCAGCACTTTTAAGAGGTCATTCTATTGTCTTATGGATTTTAGATTTCTTTTGAGAATTTAGCTATTAGTTTTATATTATTGTGCCTATGAAAGTAATGTGCTTCTTTTCCACTAGCTACTTTTAAAAGTTTCTCTGTTTTTTTACGGGGTGTCTGGGTGTGTCAGTTGGTTAAGCGTCTGCCTTCGGCTCAGGTCATGATCCCAGGGTCCCGGGATGGAGCCCCACATCGGGCTCCCTGCTCGGCGGGAAGCCTGCTTCTCCCTCTCTCACTCCCCTTGCCTGTGTTCCCTCTCTAGCTGTGTTTCTGTCTGTCAAATAAATAAATAAAATCTTTTAAAAAGTTTCTCTGTTTTTGATTATCAGCTGTTAAGTATGCTATATCTGTGTGTGTGTGTGTGTGTGTGTGTGTGTGTGTGTGTGTGTGTTTTCTGCTTTGGGATTCACAGAATTTCTTGGATTTGTGAGTTGTCTTTTAATTAGTTTTGAAAATGTCATTAATATTTGTTCTTATTCATTCTTTTCTCTTC
Source organism: Spilogale gracilis (assembly GCA_004023965.1). NCBI lineage: Eukaryota > Metazoa > Chordata > Mammalia > Carnivora > Mephitidae > Spilogale > Spilogale gracilis. Next base: position 6,777 of record PITA01007767.1, on the reverse strand, counting down.
TTTTGAGGGACTCCAGTTACTTACTCCGTAGACTTTTCCACAGTGTCCCTGATTCTCTTTACACTTCTTTTCCCCCTCCTGTATTTCCTGTTAAATTTTCCTTCTACTTCAGTGTAGATGTATTTTATTGACTTGGATTCCAGTTTCTAATCCTCTCTTCTGTTAGGTCTGGTCTGCTGTTAAATATACCCTTTGAATTCTTGATTTTAATTATTATACTTTTCAGATCTAGCATTTCAGTTCGATTCTTTTTTTTTTTTAATTTGACAGAGAGAAACAGAGCGAGAGAGGGAACACAAGCAGGAGGAGTGAGAGAGGGAGAAGCAGGGAGCCCGATGTGGGCTGGGCTCCATCGTGGGACTTTGGGATCATAACCTGAGCCGAAGGCAGACGCTTAACGACTGAGCCACCCAGGCGCCCTCAGTTTGATCTTATAGATTAAAATTCTGTTAAGATTCATCATTTAAAAATTATGTTCTTTCCCCCTTTTCTCACCTATTTTTTATTTATTTTTCATCTATTTTTTTTAATAGGGAATTTAAATAGGGACATTTATTTGAAAGTCTTTCCATTTGTTGTCTGGATCATCTGAGCATCTCTTTCTATTGTCTGTTTTTTCTTTTTGGTTTTTAATTATGTAAATGCTGGGCATTGTGAATAAAATGAAGCTCCAGATGATACTCTTTTTTTGTTTTTTCAGAGAGGAAATCTCTCCCTGTGTAGGGGCTTATCGCCTAATCCTATTAGGGATGAGCTAATGGTTGAAGTTGTGTTGCTGGTTTGATCAGGCTTTGTTATCCTCTGGTTTACTTTTACTACCGTCAAGTAGTCATCCAGGACTTCCAACTGATAGTGTAAGTGAATTCACAGGTGTCTCTTCATCTGGTGGCTTCTGTAATCTTTGTTATACTGTAATCTTTGTTTCTTAAGAATAGTAAGATTACTGAAAATTCCACTTTTTTTTTTAACGATTTTATTTATTTGAGAGTGAGAGAGTGAGCACGTGCACACAAGCAGTGGGGGAGGGGCAGAAGAAGAAGAAGAAGCAGGGAGCCTGACCCACTGGCACTCCATCTCAGGACCCTGAGATCATGACCTGAGCCAAAGGCAGACACTTAACTGACTGAGCCACCCAAATGCCCCCCATTTTTTTTTTAAGATTTTATTTTTAAGTAATCTCTACACCCAGCATGGGGATTGAATTTACAACCCCAAGATCAAGAGTTGCATGCTCCACTGACTGAGCCAACCAGGTGCCCCTGAAAATTCTGCTTTATATTTTCAGAGGTTTTCAGTTTTATTTTGAAGCCCTCTCTTTGCAGCTGCAAAATTTGGTGAATGTCCTCAGGGGAAAACCAGCCTTATGTTAAACCCAACTCTCTTTGACTCTCTTTCATTGGGATTTTGGCTCCTTGAGTCTTGCCTTTCCTCTTTTCCAAAAGCTCTTGTGTTTCTTCTGCCTAAATTAAGTCTGGATTCTCATCCTTTTGTGTCAGAATGATCAGATACACTTGGGACACAAGTGACTGCAGAAAGTCGCTTTGTTCCTCTACAGTTCCTCTCTTTTTCCAAAATCCAGAGGCACCTAGGTTGCTTCAGATTTTCTGATGCCTTTAAATAATTGATTTTAAAAAAATGTATCTAGCTTTCCTTGTTCTCAGCAGGAGTGTTGATCGCCACAAAATACTCCATCATTTTGAGAAAAGAAAGTCTCCTACCAGTAATGAAGTCATGAGAAGAAATTAGTCTTTTAAAAATTGTTGTGCTTACTTTGTAACTGTAGTTCTCAAAAGATCATTTGGGAACTTGTTAGGAATGTAGATTCTCAGGCCCTGCCCTTGACCTCCTGAATTAGGAACTCGGCATTGGCACCCAATACTCTGTGTTTTAATAAGTCCTCCACATGATACTGATTGCATGCTAAAATTTTAGAACAGCTGCTTCATGAGTTAGTCTTGCTATTTAAATTTCTACTTCTATCCTTACTGGGCATTGGAGAGTGTATATGGAGAAAAAAATGAAAGAAAATGGTCTGTATAGGTACTCCGTTAGTCTTCTGAATAAATAATTCAATAAATTTAGGAAGTGTGTATTGATTACTCACTCTGTTCCTGACACTGTGCTATGTGTCTGTGAACATGGAATAGACATGTAAGCAAGCTTTTATAATAGAATGTATTACAATAGCTGTATTTATAAAATGCTATAAGAACCAGAGAGGGGGTGCCTGGGTGGCTCAGTTGGTTGAGCAACTGCCTTCGGCTCAGGTCATGATCCCGGAGACCCGGGATCGAGCCCCGCTTGGCGGGAGGCCTGCTTCTCCCTCTTTCACTCCCCCTGTGTTCCCTCTCTGGCTGTGTTTCTCTCTGTCAAATAAATAAATAAAATCTTAAAAAAAAAAAAAAAAGAACCAGAGAGAATTATTCTATCAGTGAGAAAGGAGATTCAAATGTTATTTGAATGGGGTGGAATTTGAAGGTGGACTAACAGAAGGGTTTTCTAGGCTTGTTCATAAATAAGATGACCATGTAATTTCTTATGCAGAACAGGTCATTTTTGAGAACCAAAGGGGTGCCTTTATGCTAGATAGCAGACATAAGCCAGGACTGTTCTCATGAACTGGGATAGGTGATTACCCAGTTTATAAAGAGCAAGTGATGCTGTGAACCCACAGTTCTGCATTAACTTGTGGAAAACTCATTGCTTTCAATTATTTGTTTACAATTACAGTTTACAATTCTTACCGGATGATTTTTCTACCTTTTTTCTAGGACTGCTCTAAACAAACTAGCACAACGTGGGTGACTTAAAGCAATACAGATTTATTCTTTCATAGTTCTGGAAGCTAGAAATCTGAAATCAAGTAGTCAGCAGGGCCCATGTTCTCTGAAGGCTATAGGGAAGAGAATTCCTGGCTGTCCTTGCAGTTCCTTTGGCTTGCAGGAATTTCACCTGCAGAAATTCCACTCGGATTTCCACCTCTGTGAGCACTTGGCCTCTGTGTCTTTATATCTCTGTGTCTCTTAGGGCCTTTTTATAGGGATACCAGTTACTGGATTTAGGGCCCACCCTAATCAGTATGACCTCATTCTATAATTACCTCTGCCTGGAGCTTATTTCCACATCAGGTTTCATTCACAGTATTGAGTTCAGCCTGTCTTTTGGGGGGGCCACAATTCAACCTACAACAGCTGGTATGGTTTTTAATTTATTCTACCTTAAGATTTTATTTACTTGAGAGGGAGAGAGAGAGAGAGAGAGAGAGAGAGAGAGAGAGAGAGAGATAGCAAGAGAGAGCATGAGCAGGGAAGAGGGGCAGAGGGAGAGGGAGAAGCAGGCTCCACACTGAGCAGGAAGTCCAATGTGGGGCTCGATCTCAGGGCCCCAGGAGCATGACCTGAGCCGAAGACAGATGTTTAACCAACTAAGCCACTCAGGCACCCTGGGGTGGTATGGTTTTAGCAAGTTTTGAAAGTTTCTGCAGTTTAATGGGATTACAATTTTATTACACACAAGATGGCTTAAAGATATGGCTTAAAACACAATATAAATATGTATTTGGGAGCCATTGAGCCATCTAAGAAATCTGAATAAGTACGTTTTCAATCCAGGCAGTTGCTTTTTGTATTTCTCACATCTTGTAGGTGTGTGTGTGTGTGTGTATCACTTTGCCCAGCCATAGCTGGGTGAGGCTAAAGGTGAAATGGCTGCAGCAAAGCTAAAACTAAGGTGTTACTTTGGGAAAAACAAAGCTGTTAATGGTTGAAACCACATTATGGACTGCAGTTTGTTGGAGCTTAAGTGGAGTTAAGAGAGAGAATATTTGGTCATTTATTTACCGAAGAAGCTGACCAGTTGGGGAATTGGCTACTTCCATGGAAGAGAGGTTGGAGCATGGTAGGAAGTAGACCAGAGCAGCCAATGTATTTTGTGTGCCAGTTTGAGTTGTTAGCCTGGGAAATAGCAAACTCAGATTGGAGTCATAATTTTGCTTATCTGGAGAGGGTGCAACTTAATACAGTGGAAGATTGTTGTCAAGAACTTGTTCTGTAAGAATGCTGCTCTGCTGGCTCTGCTCATTCCAGCAGCATAAACTCTACATTATATTCCATGGGTTTGATTGCAAAGTGGAATTATTTGGGCGGACTAGTGTTTGGATACTTTGTTATATTTAACACTGGAACTCTGCCACTGATTCTCAGTGTGGTATATTTTTTAAAAGATTTATTTATTCATTTGAGAGAGAGAGCATGAACCCAGGCCCGGGATGGGCAGAGGGAGATGGAGAGGGAATCTCAAGCAGACCCTCCACTGAGCCTGAGCTTGGGCTCCATCGGTCCCTGATATCATGACCTGAGCCAAATGAGAAGAGTCTGAGGCTCTATTGACTGAGTCACCCAGGCACCCCCTCAGTGTGATATTTACATTCATTTTGAAAGTAGTGTATTTAACAAGTAAAAGTTGGTGAAATTTGGATATAGATTTTAAATATTGTCTTTGATTAAAACAATGGTGTCTTCATAATATAAAGTCAAGGGCCAAAAGATAACATAAAAAAGCACCTATAAAAAGAAAAAAATTATATGTCAAATGTGCTTCAAACTAAAAAAAAAAAGACATAGAAAACTAAGCAAAGAACATGAATAGTTAAATTCTTCAAGGAAGATATGCTGATGGCCAGTAAATATGTTATTGAAGATATTTAATCTTAAGGAAATGCATATTAAAACAATAAATGATTTTTTTAAAGATTTTATTTATTTATTTGACAGAGAGAAACACAGTGAGAGAGGGAACACAAGCAAGGGGAGTGAGAGAGGGAGAAGCAGGCTTCCCGCCGAGCAGGAAGCCCGATGTGGGGCTCGATCCCGGATCTCCAGGATCATGACCTGAGCCGAAGGCAGTCGCTTAACCAACTGAGCCACCCAGGTGCCCCAACAATAAATGATTTTTAAAAATATTTATTAATTTGAGAGAGAGTAAGTGGATGAGAGAGAGCATGAGTAGGGTAGAGGGGCACGGGGAGAGAGAAACCGACTCCCCACTGAGCAGAGAACCAGATGTGGGGCTCGAGGTGGGGCTCCATCCCAGGACCCTGGGATCATGACTTGAGCCAAAGGCAGGCACTTAACCAACTGAGCCACCCAGGTGCCCCATAAATGTTTTTTGTTTTGTTTTGTTTTGCCTTTCAGATTGATAAAGATTAATGATGCAGTGTTTATGAGTTTGTGGGATTGATTCTCTCATACACCAAAGGCAGAAATGTAGATGGGCACAGCCATTTTGCGAAACCAGTTTGGTAGTATATATCAAAATGTAGAATGCACAAACCCTTTGACATTTGTTTCTGTTTCTAGGAAGTTATTCCCATTTTATGATTGGTCTGCTCGTACCCTATCCTGCATATCAGAGATTTATAATTTCTTTTTATTAGTATAATTTCTAAATATGATAAACTACTTCATTGACCTATTTAAAGTATTTGCCTTTCTTTTTTCTAAGTGGGCTGTTTAAAAACTAGGTAGAAGTTTCAATTTATGTATTTAAATCTGTTTCTTTTTAAATTTTTCCTTCAGTTTTTAAGGTTTACTTTAATAGCTTAAAAGTTTCATAAATAGCTTTATTTTAAATTTTGGTTCTTTGTATTTTTCCATTTGTCTTTAAAAAAATTTAACTCTTAATTTGGGGTGAGGGTACCAGATCACTGACCAGTTATTCCAGCATTGCTTATTGAAAATTCTCCCTTTCTCCTCCTTTCACTACTAATAAGTTGTTTTATGTATTGTATCAGCATTCCTTTTGGGGTCAGCCTGTTCTGTATCAGTTTGCCAGTTCCCTTTCTAAGTTCACCCTATTTTAATAAGTTTGTTTAATTAATACAAATAGGTGGCTCAGTTCGATGGGTGTGTGCCTTTGGATCTGGTTGTGATCCCTGGGGTCCTGGGATCAAGTACCATATTGGGCTCTTTGCTCAACAGAGAGCCTGCGTCTCCCTCTGCCTGTGCTCTTTCTCTCTCTCTCTCTGACAAATAAATAAATAAAATCTTTTTTAAAATTTATAAAAAATTAAAATTCAGTAACATTTTAGAAAACTAAAATTTATTTTTGCTGAGAAAATATGGAAAACTTGTCAAGTTCACAAAAGCTTTTTGTAATTTTATTGTCATTTGTACTAAACTTGAAATTTTTTTTTATTAAAGATTTTTATGTATTTATTTGACAGAGAGAAACACAGCTAGAGATGGAACACAAGCAGGGGGAGTGAGAGAGGGAGAAACAGGCCTCCCGCTGAGCAGGGAGCCCAGTGTGGGGCTTGATCCCAGGGATCATGACCCGAGCTAAAGGTGGTCACTTAACCAACTGAGCCACCCCAGTGCCCCTGAACTTGAAATTTTTGAGACATTTGCCTTTTATGTATTTAATTTTATTAGTAAAAATTGGCATGTCTTACTTTACCCAACTATTTCAGCCTTCTTCATATCTCAATATTTATTGCAAACCATATAATTTTCTACTACGATATTCCCTAGATGGTTTTACATTTTGATACTATTGTGAACGAGATCTCTTTTTATATTTTCCATAGATTTGTGTATACATATTTAGCTTGTTTTACATAAATTCTTCTATGTAGTTTTAAAATTAATTATTTCTTCATTTTCATAGTGTCTTAATTTCTTCTTTCAGGTCTTGTAGATATATAGTTATATCCCCATATACACAGCAAGCACCATGAGGACTGAAACTTTTACTTTATTTTTTTTTTTTTTTTTTTTT
>PITA01007766.1:79237-89318 GCA_004023965.1 Spilogale gracilis | reverse complement strand
CTACAGAAGTTGCATATTCATCCTTTCTGATAAAGGCGTAGTATTCCATTGTATATATGGACCACATCTTCTTTATCCATTCTTCTGTTGATGGGCACCTTGGCTCTTTCCACAGTTTGGTGATTGTAGATATTGCTGCAATGAACATTGGGGTATACATGGCCCTTCTTTTCACTACATCTGTATCTTTGGGGTAAATGCCCAGTAGTGCAATTGCACGGTCATAGGGTGAATGCCCACTCTCACCACTACTGTTCAACATAGTGTTAGAAGTCCTAGCAACAGCAATCAGACAACAAAAAGAAGTAAAAGTATTCAAATTGGCAAAGAAGAAGTCAAAATCTCTTCACAGATGACATGATACTTTATGTGTAAAACCCAAAAGACTCTACCCCCAAACTACTAGAACTCATATAACAATTCAGTAATGTGGCAGATACAAAATCAATGCTCAGAAATCAGTTGCATTCTTATACACTAACAATGAAAATATAGAAAGGGGAATCAGAGAATCGATTCCATTTACTATAGCACCAAAGACCATAAGATACCTAGGAATAAACCTAACCAAAGAAGTTAAGGATCTGTACTTGAGGAACTACAGAGCACTCATGAAAGAAATCAAAGAAGACCCAAGACGATGGAACAGCATTCCATGCTCATGGATCAGAAGAATAAACATTGTTAAAATGTCTATATTGCCCAGAGCAATCTATACTTTCAATGTCATCCTGATCAAAATTCCACCAACATTTTTCAAAGTGCTGGAAAAAACAATCCTAAAATTTATATGGAACCAGAAAAGACCCCAAATTGCTAAGGAAATGTTGAAAAAGAAAAACAAAGCTGGGGACATCACGTTGCCTGATTTCAAGCTTTATTACAAAGCTGTGATCACTAAGACAGCATGGTAATGGCACAAATAAAATCTTTTTTAAAAAAATAGTGATTCAGGTTGCTTGGGTGACTCAATTGGTTAAGCATCTCACTTTTGGTTTGGTCTCAGGTCATGATCTCAGGGTCGTGAGGTCGAGCCCTGTGTCGGGCTTCATGCTGGTGCAGAGCCTAGCAAAGATTCTCTCTCCCTCTTTCTCTGCCCTGCACCTAGCTTGCTTGCCGTCTCTAAAACAATAATATATAATAAAATAAATAAAATAAAAATTTTTAAAAATCAATAAATAAAATAGTGATTCCTAGGCATTTATGCTTCAAGGGCAATAAGACAGGTTTTGAGACTCATTCAAATCTACATTAGTGGGTGGGAGTCTTGAAAATACATGAGAGTGTCTTTGAAGGTTGGAGTGGCTTTTGAGAACTAAACCCTGGGGGTGGAGGACGTGGGGGACTCAGTTAAGCATCCGCCTTCAGCTCAGGTCATGATCCCAGGGTCCTGGGTTCAAGTCTAACATCAGGCTCCCTGCTCAGTGGGGAGCCTGCTTCTCCCTCTGCCTGTTGCTCGCCCTGTTTGTGTGCACACTCTCTCTGATAAAGAAATAAAATCTTTAAAAAAAAAAAAAGAACTAAACCCCAGGTAACATCAATATTTAAGAAGGAGAAGAAGATGGAAAGGAAAGCCAACAATAGAGGTGGAGAAAGCCAACAGAGAGACCTAAGAACCAAGCATGTTCACACAGAAGCCAAAGGAGGCCAGAATTTCGAGAACTCAGTAACAGTCAACAGCATTAAATGCTGTAGAGAATCCAGGCCAACTGCACATTAAGGATCATTCAAAGACTTGGGCGAGAAAAAAGCCACTGGTGACTCAGAGGTCATTCCCAGCAGAGCAATGACAATCAAAGCCAGATTGCCCTGACTGAGGAGCCAAGTCCCGTTGTTCGTGGTGGTCACAGCGAGGGAAAAAAGAATGGGCAGTGTTTCGTTGCAAAAAAGCAAGGTGGAGCGAGGCTGTAGCCGTTCCTTGCAAAGGAACAGATCACTGAATGAATAATTATTTTATAAATGAAATGTCCTTCTTAATGTTCAATTTCTCTGGATACCACCAAACCCCAAATTACATTTTAAAATGATAAAAATAATTAGTATTTGTGCAGGACATTGTGGATTACAATGCATGGGCTAGTGTTCTTTCTCTCTGTGTTTAAGCAAAACTGATCCACTCAAAACCCCAAACCAAGAATGGTCTTATATTCAATCTCAGACAAACTAAGACTCTAAAACCCTTCCTTTGATCAGGGACTGAGAACACTTGAAAAGAATACTGTGGTAATCCTCCCACTCCCCGCCCTGGAAAAAAAAAAAAGGTAACAAGCACTAATGCAAAATAGCAAGTGCTTCTTTGTGCTTTGAACTAAAAATCACACAATGCCAGGGGAGCAAGAAATGTACCCACACAAAGGTTTTCTCTAATGGAGACAAAGGAAAAGAAATCATTTCATAATATGGGCAGTGGGGCTTAGAACATAAAGCCAAAGTCATTATCATGCTGTCTGGATCCCAAAACTTCCATCCCTGTAATGATGTATTTTTTTTTAGTTGTTTTTAAAATTTTTTTTAAAGAATTTCTTCTTAATCTTGAATGTAGAGAGCATAAATCCTTAGGCAAATACATTTTACACTCCATCCCCATGGCGTGATAGCCAGTCAATCAACTTCTTGAGTGAGGGACCACATCCACTTAGCACACTTTGCTTTCCTATGACATAACACTGCATCTGACATGTCATAGGATTAGCTATGCATTGGCTTTAGCCTTAGCTTAAAGTCCTCATCATTTCTTGCGTGAACAAGAATGTTCCCTAATAGATATACCTGACTTTTTCCTCTTCCCATATAACAACTCTATTGCTATGGAGTGAACTATCGCCAAATGCAGTGTCTTGGAATAACAGGAATCCTTTATTTCACCCTCAGCTGTGAAATTTTGGCAGGGTTCAGCAGGGCCATCCCCTCTCTGTTCTATGTGGCATTAGATGGGATGGCTCAACTAGGAGCTGCGGGGTCCAATTCCAAGATGGCGCACCCACATGGCTGGTAAGTTGGTACAGGTTGCCAGCTGGGCACTCAGCCTTCTCAGCTGAATTCCTCGTCATGTGGACCTCTCCACAAATATTGGCAATCCTTATGCCATGGTGACTAACTTCCAAGAGCAAACATACTAAGAGACTTAGGTGGAAGCTTTATTTCCTTCTGGCTTGGAAGTTGCTCAGCTCCATAAACCTGCCCAGATAGTCCTCCACGAGAGTAGTGTTGATGTGGTATTGTAAGAAGAGCGTGTGGGATGGCTGATGCTGTTGCAGACATTTATACATCTGCCACATTCTCTAACCATGTTTCTCAATGTTTCTAGAGTTTCTAAAGCACCAATCTGATCTTTTTAAGGATCACTCTGCCTAAAAACATTCAATGTCTGCCTTTACTAAAATACTATAGTCCACGCTGTTAGCGGAAGGCAGAGATCAAGGAAGGCATGCGAGGTTTCCATGACCTGGCCCCTGAATCCTTTCTTTCACCACTCATGTAGTTCCCCAAGGTCACACTAGTCACCCCTGTCCCTCACTTGTTCTCTGCTATCTCCAAAAGGACATCTCACCAATGTGATTGCCTGCATCCTTACCTGGAAAGGCTGAGTTACCATCCTCATTGTCATCCCCCTACCATCACTGGGGTTCAGGTACCATCTGTGGATCATGTGGAGCAGCCTCCCGTTGGACTTACCACTCTCTACTTTAAGTAAGCATTTACATTTCAGGCTATCCTTGAAAATGGCCTCCTATAGAGAATACATCTTGTTTTATTTACGTATGGATCACAGAACCTCACAATAATAACACTTATCAGTATATTAAAGGATAAAACTGACACATAAAGTAACTTGCTCAATATCATCATAAATGGCACAGCTAGAATTTTAATCTGAGTCTTTCTGGCTCTAAAGCCCTCAGTCCCCATGGAAAGGAATCTACATGGTTCTTGAATGGACCACAAAGGTAACAGGAAGAGATAAAGCAGATTCCTAGTTTCTGTAGCTCTCAAAACTAACAAAATAAGTTTGAAAGATAAATGTAAGATTACCATAAAAAGAGGCAATAACCAAAACACAAAGGGCCACAAGCTTATGCCATAATCCCTTTTGAAGGTCTAGGAATTAACGTGTCTTATAGCCATGTTTCCCCAAAAGCAGAACAGAATAAAGATTGTCAATGAACAAAATCCTAAACTGTCTCACAAATCCCTCATTATTTCTAGAGAGGCAGGCTGAGGGATGTGTGGCAGTCAGGGGAAAAGATGTAGAAAAAACTTCAAAATCAGGCCCTCCTCCACAGTCTTGGTGTCTCACCTTTGCTTTCCCCTGCTGGAGAGGGAATCCAGAGAGGGAATAGGGAATGATTATAATTGCTTAAAGCTAATTACCTCCAGCAATAACAGGGATTTCAAATTGCAGTAAAGAAAATAAATAAGACAAGATATCCAGAGGGAGGGAGAAAGTTGTAAGGGAAAAGAAACACAGAGAGAACCAGTTTTGTCCCCCTCTTTCCCACAGACTGAAGCATGGCGGCCAAAATCACTGGGTTTCTCTTTCTGTTGCTTCCACAGGCTGGGAGCAGAGGAAAACCAACCACTGGGGAGGAGGGGTGGAAGGAGTTTAAGAGAAACACTGGAACAAATCACCTGTTTACTGGGAATTGTCAAGATTTTATCTGGAACTAGGAAAATGACCCACAGCCCAAGAGTACCTTCAGTGATCTTTGTAGGATAATACTCTGAAATAAAACTGCAGAAGGTAAAGCAGGAATCGGACCACGTAGCATCATTTAACCCACATTTCCAGCTTGTTCTGTGGCTGTTTATCCAGGAAATAACAGAGTCGAGAATAACTGTAACAAAGACCCTCCCACCAGCAAATCCGGCCCTTTGCTGACTCCTGATCTAAAGCCTTTGCAAAGCAGGTAATAAAAATAAGAATGGGTGGGTTAAAAGAAAAAAAATAGCATAAAATATATATTGGTCTACAATGATACATTAAGACAGGAGAAGTGATTGAATTGAATGTGTTCCACAGGCTGTTACTGTTTCAAGAGAAAAGACACTAATTTTGGATGTTAAGCTTTTTAAGCATACTGAAATTTTAAGAACAGTGACCAACAGAATAGAAATAGACTGAGAACTCCGAAAACGGAAGAGGGGAAACATGAAATTTAAAAATACCATCAACGGGGTGCCCGTTAAGAGTCTGCCTTCGGCTCAGGTCATGATCCCAGGGTCCTGGGATCGAGCCTTGCATCTGGCTCCCTGCTCAGTGGAAAGCCTGCTTCTCCCTCTCTCACTCCCCCTGCTTGTGTTTCCTCCCTCACTGTGTCTCTCTCTGTCAAATAAATAAATGAAATAGTAAATAAATGAATGAATGAATAAATAAATAAATAAAAATGCCATCCAGGGGCACCCTAATCCAGTCGATTAAGCGACTTCTTTTGTCTCAGGTCATGACCTCATGGTCCAGGGATGGAGCCCGCCATTGGACTCACACTGACCTCAAAGCCTGCTTGGGATTCTCTTTCTCCCTCTCCTTCTACCCCACACCTCCTGCTGCTCATTCACTCTTTCTATATAAATAAATAAGTAAACAAAGAATCTGTCATAAGTGTACATAAACTGATATTCACTAATTAATGGGCACAATGTTGGGCTGAGCTTAAAAGAAAACCCATGATGATATGCTGATATACAAAACTGAGAATTAAAACTGCAGATGAACAATCTTGTGTGGCTTACTGATATTGGTTAAAAGAGACCTTAAAGCCAAACCACACTGTCATGAATAAAGAGGGTTGCTATCACATTCAAAGCTTTGCTTCACCAAGATGGAGCAGCTATTCCATATATGTTCCTGATTAATAGCACAGTCTCATTTATAAGATTGAAATCACAGAACTATATGAGAAATTGTCAAATCCATCAACGGAGTGAGAGTAAAATGCATCTCTCCTTGGAATAAATAAAGCAGACAATCAGGGAGCTATAGAATATTTGAACTACACCATTAGCAAGTTTCACCTAATGAATATGTGTGTATGTGTATATCCCTATAGTAAACAGGGAAGTCATGTTCTCAACCACTCACAAAACATTTGTAAGAACTGACAATGCTGTAGGTCAGAGAGTTCTTAAAATTTTTCATAGAATTGGCATCTAGTAGACCACAGTCAGCCAAATTCAATTAAGCTAGAAATCAACCATAAAGAGATAGGCTTAAAACCAATGTGTCTGGGCATTTCAGAAACAAGCGTGGCTTGTTGTGGTTGTTGTTATCTTTTTATTGTGGAAATAATAGACATACCTATAGTCAAGTCCATGTTTGCATCACCACCTTTGATTATCAGCACTCAAACACATGCGTACATATACACACACACTTTAAAATAACTCATGGGTCAAAGAAGAAATCATCATGGGGCTATTTCAATATTTGAGACTAAACCCCAATAAAATCACATACGTCATACTGTCGGCGTGCACGAAAGCAGTACTCATAAGGTTAATTTTTAAACTTAACTGCTTGTATTAGAAAAAATAAAAACTAAAACAAGATGATCAAAGCATCTACTTTGAGGAGTTAGTAGCAGGACATGGAAGAAAATCAAGAAAAGAAACAAGAATAAAATAATAAACATACAAGCCAGAATTAATGACGTCTAAAGCAAAGTTCTAAGAGAAAGGATCATCAAAGGCCAAAGTAGGTTACTTGAAAAGCCTTAAAAAGTCAACAGTCTTTCACTGAGAATACTTAAGAAGAGAAAGAAGTCCCCATATCATGATTAAAAAGGTGTAACTCAAAGAGAACAGATAAAATCAAGATCAATAAAAGAGGTGTTACACACAGTAAGAGAATGCTATAAACCCACGATACCAACAAATACAAAAACAGAAGAAAGGAACATTTTCTTCCAGGAAGAAGTTTATCTGAGTTAATCAAGAAGAAACAGAAGACCTGAATATTCTCCTAAAACAACTCAAGAAAAACCTTATCCGATAACAGAAAACAAACTCATGGAAATGCCTTCTGAATCAGTAAGCTTTTAGTTTTATGGGTTTTTCTTCTTTTGTCCTTATAAATCACTCACAGTAAGGTCATTCATGTCATATAAAACCATGACATCCCCTTACCAAACGTGCTAACTGGAGATTCAGGGAAAACTATATAACCAGATTCTTCAAACATCAAGAAAACAGGTCATAGAACCACATCAACTTAACATGTTAAGTTCTCCAAAACCACAGAGCAAGGTGTGGACCTTTAAGGAGCTTCAAACAAAATTCTTTGTGAAAGCTGAGTTTCACGTCCAAGACAGGAATCCAGAGGAAAAGGAGATGATGTGTCAACTCACCCAGATTAGGAATTAATTCCGTCCCGGGTCTTCCCGTGGCAATCCCAAAGTGGATCTAAAAAGTGCCTAAAAGTTTCCCAGCAGACGTGCCTAGTGCCCCAAGCTGCCAGAAACACAGGCCTCCGAAATGCAGGTTTCAACCTTCCTTAGGTTAAGTTTCTCATGGTGAACCCTCAATTCCTGCCTCCCCGCCACTTCTCTCAGCTCTTAGCTTGTTTCTTGGGAAGCCTGAAGAGTGGCATTGGATTGTCAGGACAGAAACTAATCCGCAGTCTTGCAGAGAAGGGTGGAGAAGGCATGCGTGATCGCGCGCACACACAACAGCTCCTCTGTCATATGGCGAAGGGAAGAACTCTTCCCATTTACCCGAGGGTGTCTCTGGATGCCCCTTAATCCTATTATATCTGGAGATCTGGGCAGCGGACACAGAAAGAAGGAGGGAAAGCAACACCGCCATGGACTTTTCCACCCCATCCACATTTAGCACGAGCTTATTACCATCATTTGCTTCTCCAGTGAATGCAATTAAACACACCTCTGTGGCTGATCTGCTGGGAACCTGAAATGTTGCTTACAAATTACTACCTTCCTTGGCCATTAGCGGGCCTGTGTAAGCCCGATTGCATTCTAATGACTGGAGAGGAACGATGGAAAAATTTGGGCTTGGAGGGGAGATGAACCTGAGTTTTCTGTCCCGCATCATGGTGGTCTCACACCTCATGGTTTAGGATGTGCTTCAGTAAAGTTTAATTCTAACATACCATTACCAGTGCTTTAATTAAAAACTCTGATCCCTTCGGGCTTGCTGTTTGTCCCCAGTTCAGTTATGCCCTATCCCCAATCCACATAATTGCCTTGCTTTCAGGCCAAGGAAGCCCTGGGTGTGGCGTGCGGTTTCTTCAGTCCTGGAACAAGGTCTCTGCTGCTGCTGGCATTGCCGATAAAGACCCTGTGCCCATGGTGACAGCTGCTGCGGGCCCCTGATGTCACTACGGAGCATGCCCAGGAGACATCTTGCCTCCCACCAGTGCTCTGCATCACACCAGGACTCTTGTATTGCCACTAAGCGCAGGATGGACCCACTATGTGCAGGATAGACCCACTAAGTGCCCATACTGAACCTGAAAACGCAGGAAAAGCTTTCAACACTGGGAGATGATGTCAACAGATAAATGTTTCCTTCTTCTCTTGGCAACATGGGGCTCTCTGAAGGCTACTTGAGAGCCCACCATGGAATCAGCCTATGGTGAAACAGCAGACACTGGGCAACATTTGCTCCCTTCCTTTCCAGCCTCACTCCTAATCCCTGGGATTGCACTCCCTAATTAAGTGTTAGACCTTAAGCTCTTAAACCTCAGGCTCTGTTTTGTTTGTTTGTTTGTTTGTTTGTTTGTTTCTAGAAAACCTGGAATGAGATGTTATTTTGGGGGGGGGGGGAAGATGCATTTTGTTGTTTTCTTTTTGTACCACCTCCTCTAGGCACTGGAGTCTTGTTCTTGGGCTGTGGGGCTCTAAGCAACACTGAACACTCTCTCACTCTCAGCCCTCCCCTTGCCTGGTCCCCAGCTTGCACTAATCCATCATGGAACCAGCCACAGATCGTGTACCAAACAAAGTCTCATCTCCAACTTTTGCAAAAGAACTTTCTGCTAGAGTATCTCACAACTTTGGTTTTGTGGGATTTTGTTTATTTGTTGGTTGGCTGGCTGGCTGGCTTTTTATGTACCAGAAAGCAAACACTTGCAAGCAAAGATGGGTTCAATAAAATATGAGGCCAGCAAGAGGAAAGAGGATCACTCTCCAAGGTGGGCTGCCATCAGAAATTAAAGCATTTTGGCGTTCAAATGTAATAGCTGATTTTCAGATAGTTGGGTAGTTTCTTTAGCCTTTATTGACAAGTGAAAAAATTAACTGTAAAACTCAGAATTTTTCAAAATGATCTCTTCAACCACGCACAGGACTGATGTAAAAAGAAGATGTGACAGAAAATGTAAAATGCTGCTCGTCATTATGGTATGGTATTATGGTGTACTTCATGCTCCAGAATCACTAGGTTTCAAAAAAAAGCAAATGATAGGACAGATGTGATATATTTTTTCTATTGCCATGTTAAAATGAAACATTTTTACATGAAATATTCATTTTTTGTGCATTTAAATGCTGAGGATTTTAATTAGTGGAGGGAATTACGGGAGGATTTCATGTTCCCCGGTGGCTACTCAGCTATGTCAGATTTTCCCCTTCCTGACGGGGCTCAGGGAAATCCTGAAATGCCTGTTGGGTTTTCAAAAAACTACATCTTGAGGTGGGAGTTTTTCTATCAGAGCATTTAAGCCTTTTCCTAAACCTCTCTGTTATCTCTTTTGGAGATGCGAACTATATGGCACAAAGATGAGTTCTCGAGTGAAATTCAAAAGGAAGTACGTGCTTTATACGATCAAGCGTACCCACGCATGTGGGCCGTTCATCCCACCAAAACACCCATTCCGCTGCTATTCAAGACTTTTCAGACTTCACTGGGTGGATCAGGTCTCAGAAAGATGACAGTTAAACAAATGTGCCGTCTCCTATTGGATTCTGGATTGGCAGGTAGATCCATATCCTCCCTTCGTTCAAAGGAACGAATAAAAAATTTCTGTTGAGCACTGTCAGTCACTGGGCTCCCGCATTTTGTATACAAGGTCTCCCCTTATTCTGCACTAGTTAGGGTGACATTAGCTGCTGTAACAAATAAACCA
>PITA01007766.1:0-79137 GCA_004023965.1 Spilogale gracilis | reverse complement strand
GGTGACCCCTTCCCAGAGACAAGTCTACACCACACCAAGGGAACACACATGTTAGGGGACGAGCAGCCACCTCCCTCCCTCCTGTTCTCCCTTCTCACTTCTCCTACCCCTCTCTGCCCACGTCCCTGACCCAGAGCTCTGAACACACACAAAAAACCCCTGTGAATTAGGTGTAGTTTTTTCCACTTTACTAGTGATGAAACAGGCCTTTGCAAATTTCCTGAAGTCTCCGAGTAACCAAGTTGGGATAATAACTCAGGTCTATAAGACTCAAAAACCCTGGATTTTTCTAATATATCATGGGACACACAGCAAGTATTTATACAGCTCTTTCAATATGCAAAGCACTTGGGGCTTCTTGGGAACTAGTGTGTGAAACAGCATGCCCTTTTTCGGTA
This sequence comes from Spilogale gracilis, assembly GCA_004023965.1. Classification (NCBI taxonomy): domain Eukaryota; kingdom Metazoa; phylum Chordata; class Mammalia; order Carnivora; family Mephitidae; genus Spilogale; species Spilogale gracilis. The sequence goes on along the minus strand of PITA01007766.1, from coordinate 78,739 downwards.
CATATAAATAATGTATTCCTCACAATTTTATCTATCGATTTTGAATGAATTAGTGTGTACCCTGGGGGATGTTGAACAATGATATATTTACTTATTTCTCATTTTTTTTCAGGTTCATGTTAGAGAATAGCATAATATTTTCATAGTATAATTCTTAACATGGCAGAAATTATTTCCAAAGTTGTATAGATTTGATTATAATTTCAATGGAAAGCTTCTATATATTATACATATATAATATATATATATTTTAAACAATTTGGATTTGTTTGTGGTCCACTAAAAATAAAAGCGATACTTGGAACCGACTCTGCCTGGGTTCAGTAAATTAATGTGGTTAGTTCTGGTTTATAGTTAAGTTGAATTCTGATTCCTAGTGAAAACAAAGTCTCACTTCAAGTAAAACAGCTTGTTACATATATTTTTTTTAATGTTTCAGTAAAGAGCTGTTTCCTCATTCACTGAGGCAGTAAATCTTGGCTAAGAGGGATATTTCTTCTACTTTCCTGTCACGTGGCCCCTTTGGCTCGTCCACTGATGCATTTCATTTTTGTTTCACCTTCTGTGGTTTAATTATATTGACAGTTCAGATCATTAAAATGGTGTTTCTGTGTCTGTTTGCAGAGAACCTCACCTGGGAAGGAAGTATGAAGGGTGTTCCTGTGACCTCTCTCTATGTAACAAGCCAACCTAAAACCTAGTGACAGAAAACAACTAGTTTTTTATGCTTCTGGGTTCTGCAGGTCTGACATTTGAGAAGGGCACTGTGCGGACAGTTTGTCTCCGCTCCGTGCTGTCTGGGGCACTCACCTGCCTGGTGACTGATAAGTGACCGGGACCTCATGTTATGGGGCTGGGAATGATTGGCTGGGACATCTGTCCACAGCCTCCCCATCGGTATGGGCTCCTTCACAGCATGGTAGCTGGGTTGGAAGAGAAAGTGTCCCAAGAGAACAAGGCAGAAGCACTTGCCGTTCTAATGACCCACCTGAGAAGTCCCATGGCATCATCTCTACCTTAGATCTGGTCCCGCCCATGCTCAAGGGCAGCGGAGGTGGAACCCACCACTCAGCAGGAGGGTTGCCAAGGTCGCCTGGTAAGAGGATGTGGGCTGGGAGATAGTGTCAGGACCATCTTTGGAAAACACAGTCTGCCACAGGGGGCTTGAAGGGGAGCTGCCACTGTTTCTCTCCGCCAGCTGCTACTCAGTGAATTACTGCAGGTGTGGCCAGTATCAGTGGTGGCCAGACCAGCCTGTCATGCTTCCTGGACTTTATGAAAGGCGGGATTGACCAGACAGAATGACAATACAGAGAGCTTAATTTTATAGACTAGAGGTAGCTGTTTCCAGGGGCACAGATCTGGCCCCTATGGAGCTAACCCCTCAGTTCCAAGCTCCTAGAACGCTGCCAGACTGTAGGAGTCCGCCTCCCTCCATCCGGCAGCCATGGCCAGGAACGTGTCCCCACCACGTGAGGTCTAGAACACAGTTCTCCAAGGCTCCAATGAAGTCTGGGGTTTCCCTCTCAAATCTGCCCTCCCTATTCTGAGCTGAATGACAGTGGAAACATACACCCCCTTCAGATGTATGGTCTTGCCCTTCAGTACCCCAGTTGCATCAGAACATTTGACCTTGATACTCATCAATTTCTCAGGGCAGAGTGCATTTAAGACTGAGTTTACCAGCTGCAGGGCCTCCAAAGAACAGCCCAGTCCGGCTTTCAACTATTCTGTTCAGTGCTCTGAATAGGATACATGGTCTGTCCTCCAGCAGAAAGGCCGCAACGTGTTCTTGTGTCTTCTGAAGTCTAGCTCCCAGTTACCTGGGAGCAAATGCGTGAAAACACACACACACACACACACACACACACACACACACACACACACACAGAGCTTCCAAACACATTGGATACTCAAAATTACCTGTTGGAATTGGTATTAATATCCCCATTCCACAGACAAAGAAACTAAGGCTTAACAGAAGAGAAGAGACAAGCTCAAGTGTCTTAGACCAGGAGTAATAAGCCAGTGCCTCACTCCTAGGTGTTCTCTGCCTCAGACCACCCTGGCTGCATGGATTCAGAGATTCTAATTTTGAATCTCACACACACAAGTCAATATGTCCTACCTGATATTAACTCATTCATCATTTCCTGTACAGAGTCTTCACTTCAGGTTGTAGGCATCTCCCCACCACTGTCTGCCCTCCTTCCCCACTCCCCCCACCCTGAGCCCATCAATTTATTTTCGATCATTATTGTTTTGCCTGGGGTCTGCACCAGTTTGCTCTAAGTGATAGAATGCCCAGTATCCCAAAGAGAAATGCCGCTGCTCTGCAAAGCAAGCCTTTGAGTCTCTTTTTAAAGAGAGTTCCCTCAGTGTGGCAGATTTTAATGACCCCCATCTCTCATGCCTGCTTTGGGTCACCTGAGCCACACTGCTCAAAATGATCCAGCAACCTCATAATGCAGGCCGAGGCGGACTCGGGCTCATGGTGGGGTGTCCGGCCTAATTCATTACACCACTCAAAGCCATAAATCACAGGATTCTCCCCCTTCCCTCCTGCCCCTCCCACCAAAATGAGAGCGCACATGAAATCTATTTACATGGCATGATTATTCAATTAATTTTTTCATTACACTTGCCAGAAAGCATTGCCAGGATTTCTAAAACTGCCCTGTGTGCTTGCATTAACGACAATGGTGGTTCATGCTACTTAATTTAGCAATCCTTCCCATTTGGAGGTCATGCCCAGCCATAGGCACACCGGGGACCACGGAAGGGTGGCTGTGCGGTCAGTAACACATGAATGCCCAACACGTGTTTAAGATAATCACAGACGCATTGACATCTCTACGTGTTACCCCCGTGATTCCATCCCACTGCAGTGGGGCACCAGGCATGGGGCCCTCAGCCTCCACAGCCCAGGTGATTCCAAGAGCCCCTAATTATTCTCCCTGTCTCTTTGACCCCTTCCAACCCATCCCCCATACAGGCTGCTGTAGCAATCTTTCTCAAGTGTGAATCTGACTTGTTTCTCCTACACATCAGTGGGGCTTGATGGCCCCTGGAGGAAAGTATGGGCTTCTAGCTTGCTTTGTAGGCAACACCCTACATGATCTGGCCTGACCAACCTGGCCAGCTCAGTTCTTGCTCCCTAATCCATCACACCCCAGCCACATAAAGACCAAGGCATTCACAATTCCTTGGCTGAATAGTCTCTTCTTGTGCCCGAAGTGCATTTTACTCCCTCACCCACCTGACAACTGTGTACCCCCCCCTTTAATACCCAGCTCAAATGTCACCTCTCTTGGAATAAAATTTGTGGCTCTCACAAAGCACTGGGGTCTCCATGGCATGTTGTGCATGCTTTACTCATAGCTCTTCCCTGAGATTTTATCTCTTTTTCCTGTGAGTTCGTGAGATCAGAGCCCTGGTCATTATTTCTTGGATCCCTACAGGAAGGGGACCCTTGGAATGAGAGCTTTGGAAAAAAAATACAGATGATCTGAAATTCATCTAGGCCTATGGAGAAATCCCAGAACTTGTATTTTTAACAACTTCAAAGCCGCTTCTTTTGCTGCCAGCCTGGTGGAGTCTGTGGGTCTGGACTTAGAGACCTACCACCCTAGCACCAGCTCTGCCTCAGAAAGTGGTCCAATGGCTGTTCCCAATGAATGGGAAAATGTGTGCCTGTTGGGCAGACAGAATCACAGAGTGGTGTTCTGCTGAGGAAGGAAGCAACGGCTGTTCTTTGTCTCCTCTGATTCTTAGAGGCCAACACTGATCTGAAAGGTGCTCCAGCTCTATGAACTCTTAGAAAAGAAGTGGATAAAACATAGATTTGGGTCTCAGCTAAGTGCGCTTTGACTTCTAGGCTCCAAGCATGATGGATCCCAGCTGCCTGGCATCTGCCCTTTCCTGTGGGCTCTGGAGGCAGGAAGAGAAAAAAGATGGGCACTGGGAGACCTTTTAGGATCCACTAACCACCCCCAGGGTGTAAATCAGAGTTGCAGACATCACTCCTGTCCTACTGTGGCTGAAGGCAAGCCTCCCAGCACTGCTTCTGCCCCCTTCCTGGGGCACTGGAGTCAGGTGGATTATCTATGGCTTCCAATTTGACCTTCCCTCCTGATTTTACTGAGACAATACAGTCTCATTCCCAAGTCTTGATATACAATATTGAGACTATAAGACTAGCTACTCATAGTAATACTTTCACCATCAATTTATCAAAATCCCTGCCAGATACAAATCTTGCCCTGTGAGGACCAGAGATTGGAGGGGGACTTTGTCTCCCGTGGTACCTATGGGAACAGGTACTGAATTTACATCCAAAATTGGCCCTCTCTTCTGTGCAAGGCCAAGGTGACCTCCGTGCTCTGTTGACTTGAGGTATGCAGAATGAGCTTGGGGCATGAAGCTCCCTTCTTGGCTGCTTGTCATGTCACTTAAGTGCCCACCTGAGGTCCCACCCATGGGCTTCCTGACTTGGACACTTCACCTTCCTGGGAGCAACTGTTGTGCAGGGCTTTTAGGAACAGGATCCCAGTAGTTACCATTGATTATGACACTTCCACTGAGATAATTCTAGAATGATCTAGAAAAATCTAGAAAGATCCAGAAAATGAGAAAATGATGATGGGAACTCACATTTATGGAGCCTTTATTATGTGCCCAAGATTAAACATGTATCATTCCACTTAATGCCCAAAACCACCCCACAGAACGGGGATTCTTCTCCTCATTCACAGGTGATGAAACTGAGGCTTACATGGGTTGGGTTAATTGTCCAATTTTGTAATGAAAGTCAAGGCTATGGCTATCTGACTCCAAAGGTTTGAATTATTTCATTAACCAATACTCTTTCCAGTGGTGCCTTCCAGGAGGGCCTGAAGGAGACATCTTTGAGTCTTTGTATACCTACTTTGCATTTTAATTTGGAACAAAACCTGTAAAGAAAGTCAGTACAGTGGTTCCCTCCCCTTATCCATGGGAGATATGTTCCAAGACGCTCAGTGGGTACCCCAAACTGTGGGAGCACCAAACTCTATACACACTTACCTAGGATATAGTTTAATTTATAAATTAGGCATAGAAGCAGATCAACAACCATAACTAATTATAAAATAGAATAATTATAGCAATATGCTACAATAAAAGCTACACCAATGTGGTCTCTCTCTCTCTCTCTCTCTCTCAATATATCTGCTTGTACTGTACTCGCTCTTCTTGTGATGTGCAATGATGAAATGCCTACGCGATGAGATGAAGTGAGGGGAGTGATATAGGCATCATGACGTAGCATTAGGCTACTATTGACCTTCTGGTGATATGTCAGAAGGAGGGTCATCTGCTCCCCCCGACAGTTGGGCCACAGGTAACAACAGTGAACCCAAAAATAAAGGGGACTAATGTCTGTGAAGCCCACATTAGAAAGGCTGGGGCAGCCTAAGACCCCAGCGTTCCTAGAGGAGTGGGCCAAGGACCCCTACTGAGTTACTAGCCAGGAGAAGTTCACTCTCCCTGGTCCTTTATAGGTGGGAAGGCATTCAGCCAACCCATTTTATTAAGTTAGGAGGATAGTGTGAAAAGAGGCAACTGTGAAAATTCAACATCAAATGCACATGTATTAAGGTGACAGGGGTCAGAGAAGAGGGAGGAGATTCAAAAGAATCATAAGATAAAATGTGTCCTCAAGGAAATGGAGGATAAGATTCACAAACATAAAATTACAATAAGCCTGAGTCTCCCTGGCTCCTGATAACTAGAAATGTGCTTAAAATAGAGGGTGAGGAGCAATTTGTCCTAGTAGTCAAGAGAAGTATAGGGAAAGCTGACCCTTGATGGATGAGAACATTCAATTCCTGTGGCCTCAGCCTGTGAAAGTACCCAGCAGGGGATGGGTCTCCAGAGCGGACAGTTCCTTCCCGACCACATAAAGGTGGCAGATGATTATTTTCTGTCCCTAGGCAGGAGATTTATTTAACTTCCTTTTGGCGGAGACCTATAAATGTTATCATAGTCTCTGTTGCGAAGTTGTGAAGTCCCTTCTAAAAACTCAGACTCTTAACTCACTTCATTGCCTACCAGGGAACATGAAGTTTTCAATGGACACAGCAGGATGAAGGAGGAGGGGGTGCTTTTTCAGTACTTGTCATGTCTCTGGAGGGGTCTTCTGTGCTTCCTTCCTGTTCCCTTCCCCTCCCCTCTCTCTCCTCTCCTCAAAGCTAGCCACAAAAGACACATGGGACCTTCGAAATGTGTAGGATGGTTTAATGGCGGTTCTTCTGTTTCTTTCCTGTCAGACTTCCCAACACCTTCACACTGAACCACCCCCCACCTCCCAGGAAGCACTGCATTGACAGCCATTTTTGCTCCTTTTGGGGGGATTAGCAGTAAATCCTATCATTGGCCCTTTGACCAGCCTTTTGACTGTCTTTGGACTTTTTTTTTTTTTAAGATTTTATTTATTTGGCAGAGAGAAATACAACCAGAGAGAGAACACAAGCAGGGGGAGTGAGAGAGAGGGAGAAGCAGGCTTCCCGCTGAGCAGGGAGCCCGATGTGGGACTCCATCCCGGTTCTCCAGGATCATGACCTGACCTGAAGGCAGTCGCTCAACCAACTGAGCCATCCAGGCACCCCGTGGACTTTTTTTTTTTTTACCAGAGACCAAGTCAAGAATTTAAATGCTTGTCTTTAACCTACTCAATCATTGTGTTTTCTTTTCTATGACCTAACCAAACACAAAGTTAACCCACAACTTGAGCTCAATTGCATCAGGAGAGTCTGCGAAATGTTTGTTGATATTATTGGTACTGGAAGAGGCCATATGGCTTCTGCCTATGTCCCTGAAGAAGAAGAAAAACTCTAGAGGCTTTTTTTTTTCTTTGTATTATTATTAAAATTAATATGTGAGCTCTTTGGAAAACTTGAGCTATTTCAGAAAACATTGGAAATAAAATCTTTTGGAAAGAAAAACTTTATAATCCCACAGTTCTGAGATAATCATTAACATTTTGGTACATTTTTTTAAACACATAATTTGCAATTTATGACTTTTGTCTATTTTCACCAGCTAGTTTCCATAAGCAGACTATCAGCTAGGACTCTTCTATCGTGACAGAAAATACAATCCAAGGTGCTGAAGTGGACATGGGGGCTTACTGGATCACAGAGCTGAAAGGACTGGGAAAAGACATGTCAGACACAGCAGAATCCAGAGATTCAAACCATGTCCCTAAGGTCTGACTTGTCTCCACCTGCCATGCCACTTTGGCTTTCTCCTCATGCTGGGAAAATGGCAGTCTGCGCTTCCCCAACAATCTTCCTACCTTCAGAGCAGGTTCTAGAAAAAGTCCCCCATCATTAGCTCTAATTCAGTCCCTTGCTCATATCTGAACCAATCTTGGATGATACGATGCTCTAATTAGCCCTCTGTCACATGCCCACACCTGGAACCAATAAGAGTATATGGAATGAAGCCACAAGCGTGTCCTGCCGGGTTCCATCTTGACATGAAGTCGGCCCAATCAATGCAAACTGATAGAGCCCTGGGTCTCAGGAAGTGGGCTACAAAAACTCTTTTGTCCACCATTCAGTTTTTACGAAAGCCAACTAAATATGTTAAATAAAATCTATTTTTCTGATCTGATCATCTAAAGTACAGAGAGGCAAAGTTTGATCTAGTTACTCATTTAGTCATTCAACAGACATTTCATGGGCTGTTTATTTGGGAGACATTATTCTAGGAATTTGAGGCTATGGAATTTGAAATGGAGACTATAAATCTGTTCTCTAACACCTAAGCAAAACCTTCCATACATAAAGAAATCTAAAACAGGTGTATTACACCTACTGAGATAGAATGGTTCCTAGGTAAGAACAGGACCTTGTGGTGAGTTAACAGACTTTATTAACTTATCCAGAGAAAGAAGGTGTCAGCCAGAAGAGGGATGTGATCCAGGAACACATAGAAAAAGAGAGAATGACAGAGATTCATTTTGGCAGTGCCCATCCTCAGAAGTCCACAGGAACACATTAATTGTTTGATTTCTCTGTGGACATAGACGCATGAGACTATCAGAGCCTGATGATATTAAACATTCAAATCTGCCACCAAGGTCTCTTGCTCTGATCTCTTACAATTCATGCAACCTTCTGACAATTCGGCTTTATATGCAGTTTTCCTGGTGGAAAAAAATGTGCAGATCAGCCTAATGTGAATGTCTGCTCCTCTTGTACATTGTATTTCCCATTGTAAATTAGTGAATTGACATTTTGATTTATATACATGAGATTCTTGGGAGCTGGGTTAATTTGCACCCTGAGAAATTGGCCCACTTAATGTGTTGCAAGATTCAAGCTTCCGAGCCCCTGAGGCTGAGGGTTAGATTCAAAAGATAATACTATCCTGCACAGCTATTCAGTGACCAACCTACCTGTTTAGCACAGCGCCTGGTACGTAGAAGTTGTCCAGTAAATGTTTGCTGACTTAAATGGATTTGGATTGAATGCATTTGATTTCATTATGATTGGAAGAAAGAGAGATAAGCACAGGGTCATGACTGGGGGAGTCACCAGTAGAGGTCAGTTAGAGGTCTGTGAGTGAAGGAGATCATCCAGGAATAATGGGATTATAAAGAGTTGGGGGATGTGATGGCCATAATTGAGGGAATACCCATCAGGAGAAGATGGAAGAGAAAGAACCATTAGTGAGTCATTTGAAAGTCAGTCAGAGAAGAAGGTTGAGTAGGGCTGAGGATAATGTAATGAAATACCCCAAGTTCTAGTCTATCCTCCTCTGTCTGTACTCTTTCCATGGATCACATACATCACTGGCTTTAAAGGCCGCTTATAAATACCATCTACTAATAATCCAAACTCCTACATCCAAGTGACTCTATCTATAGTGAGATATCTAGTGGAGCTCCTTAATATGATGCACTCAAAGCAGAACCCTCGCTTCTCCCCCTTCCGAATCTTTTCCTCCCTTGGTCTCTTCAGTGCTGGGTGCCCCAGTTGTTCCAAGCTGAATGCTAAGGCATCACCCATAATTCTTCATACATCTTCTCCCCCACATCAAATCTGTCACTACCCCCTGTGCTTCTCTCTTACAAATAGGTCTCAAATTCATAGACTTCCCTCTATCTCCACTACTCTTAGTCAAGCCACCAATATTTCTTGCATAGAGGTGATCCACTTGATTGTACCGCTGACATCTCTGTCCTTTTAAAAATTCACATTAGTTCATATCATTCCCCTGCCTGAAAACATTGTGTGGTTTTTTCCACTGATAAACACAAAACCCTCATCGTGGCCTAAAATCTACACGTGAACTAGTCTCGAATAACCTTCCAACTCCATTCTCTGTGGCTCTGACTCTCAGCTCTGTGACTGAGCACTTGCCCTCCCTTCCGCTCCTATACTCCACCCCAATCTTCTCAGGACTTCCAGCTGCCACTCAGGCCCCATACAGATGTCCTCTCCGAGCTACCTCTAAGGACCCTATTAAATTACCCAGCCCCTGTGCTGGGCATGAAGCCTGTTTGAGATTCTCCCTCTCCCTCCGTCTGCCCCCCACCTCATGCTTGCACATGCACATACATCCTCTCTCTCTCAAATAAATAAATAAATTACCCAGCCCCAATTGTAGCCATAGTGTAACACATCACCTTCCGCCATGCTTTCCATGGCACTCTCTGGCTGACTTGTTCACTGTCCTCTTTCCACCACACCCATTCCCCACCAGAATCCCTAAGACTGCCAGGCGCTTGGTGAGTGCTCAGTAAATACTCGTTCCATAAAAGATGAATAAACAGAAGATAAGGAGCTAAAAGGAAACTCTAGGGGAGGAGGTGGAAGCAAGCAGCCTGCTCAACTTTTTCCCAAATTATATTTTTCTCCACCAAGAATCCCCCACTTGAAAATCTGGTTCTGTTCACCATATTTTATTTTGCAGTCAAAGACCTGAATACTTGATCTATGGCTCTTCTTAACAGCCTCCAGAGTCATGCCAAAAAAATTAAAAATCCACCCATCCTGCTGAACTACCAGAAAGATGATTTTCATGCATTCAAACTCAATATTTTTCCTGGAATATAGAGATGTGATTCTGGAAAGAACAAAAAAAAATAAAAAAGGGACAAGTGTAACCTAGTCCTGCTTTCTATTTTTCCACCTTGAGCAGCTGACTTGAACCCTCTGAGCCTTAATATCCCAGCAGCAGAGTAAGCATACCAACACCGGCCTCTTCTCACCTCCGAGGTCCAGTTTAACTCATAAAATGGAAAAAATATATCACCATGGCTTAAGGTTAGAGCTTTTATAGTTTATAGAGCTTGTGAATTTTTTGATAGCTTTGAAGAAAAGAGTGAATTATTATTTTTACGGCTATAATTCAGAGACAGTTTATCACATTATATAACATTGAAAGGAATTGTTCTTTAACCAGAGAAATAACATGTTTACATTATGGACTGTTGCACTAGTAATGGAATCCATTGCTAGAGCATCAATGAAAAGGAAGACACTAGAATGAGAGAAATGGAAAATCAATTTATCTACTTTCCAACCCAACATTTATATGCTGACACCAAGTGCTGATGGTTATTGAGTCAAGGATCAGATGTTTATACAACGTGTCAAACACTATAGGCTGCCAAGATTTTCTTCTGAAAATTCCAATTGCCTGACTTAAGTTCCAAGTAGGATTTCTTTTCTCTGTTACACATGCATGATATTACATTGACTATTTTCCACCTGTGTCTGGTAGAGTGAGCTAAATGACTTAATAGTTTTGTAAGTTAGAATTGGTTTTTGCTGTAAACACCAGAAACAAAAACAAAAGCAAAAAACCTTGACTAATTGGCTCAAAAACATTGGAACTTATTTTTCTCATCTAACCAGAAATCTAGAAGACGGCAGTCAGTCTAAACTGACATGGAATTCAGTGATGCCTTCAAGAAACCAGCAATGGTGTGCTCTTAAATAATGACCATTCTGCAACTCAACCCGATTTGCATGTTTGTCAATTTCCTCTGCATACCTACTTCTACCATGTATGGTTTTCAGCTACCAACCAGGACATAAGTATATGCAGAGTTACAAAGAAATGTGTAGTAGCATGCCATTATAAGGCATTTCCACTATACATTTAATAGATGCAAATAATCTCAAAAGCATAAATAAAACATAATAGCAGAATTAGAAAATTATAAATCTGGGGTATTATCTTTGTTCTAATATAATTTGTTTTATTTTGATTCTAAGTCTATATGACAATTTTTAATAATGTCTGTGCTTGAACAACAGGTGTACAAACTTCCTGAAAACTTACCAGTCAACTCTTCCACACCAAGGCAAACCATGTCCAACACACCACGGAAGGCAGGCTCTTTGCATGATTTTACTGTGCTGTCTTCAAAGTGTAGACAGAATCTCATCTGCATGCTTGTTGCCCCATCGTCACAAAATAGCTTTGCATATGCATGCCAGGCAAGTGGAAGAGAAAGGTGTTTAAAAAAAAAGGGGGGGGGGGTTTACAAGGAATGCTAATTTAAAAAAAAACATATTTCCTAAAGCCCCACCCAGTGGCTTCTGTTTACAAATCTTTGACCAGAATTGTGTCACATATGCCTAGGTTAAAGATGGCTGGACAGAAGGGAATCATGGAAGAAGGCTGGGTTTGCCAACCCAATGGGTCTCCCATAATGATAAAAATATATTTCTAGAACACTAGGGTTCAAGATATGATGCCACGCTCAGCACAATGACACCAGAGATGTGGTTCAAGACTCAGTGCTTGAACCAATAGAGTGGTTCAAGACTCAGTGCTTGCCCTCAAAGAATCTTGGAAGACCAGATATGTACACATGAAACACAGCAAATAATTTCAGGTGAATCTCCTTTGACAGCACTATAAGAGCCAAGCATGGGTTCAGAAGCTAAGTACCTTCGGACTAGGCAGAGGTGGGCATCACAGTGGACTGGGTGGTTTGTTTCAGCAGAAGGGCTTGCCATCACAGAAAGAGAAGTCAGGCATGACAAGTAGCTGCCAACAGATTTATAAATTCTGCTTAATTTGAATCATTAGTTAGCGTACATGGGTATGGCCTTTGCACACTCCGCTATGTCAGTTATTTTAACTAATTGCATAGGAGGTTTAAATTCACGTTGAAATACATGGACTAAAATTAAATTGCTCTCTCTGCAGTGACCTACCTGCTTTTCCTGGGTAATGGATAATTATCATTTTCCTAAGCTCAGTCCAAACTCTTCAAAGCCCTCTGGAATCACATTACAGGCATCAAGTGGTTTTTCAAGTGTTCCATTTAAAAAAAGAAAATTCTGTCTGTCTACCCAAGAAAGAATACCACTACAGTGGTTTTAAGCATCATGTGTGGCTTTAAGTGATGATAAATAATTCAAATAATGATAACAACCCTGATTTGAATATTGTTATCATTCTTCTGGAAATTTCTATCATTGCCGAAGTGGATTACGCCTGCATTTCTTTAAATGTTCTGAGCTCCCTCCTGCACCTGGGCAGAGTGAGGGACCCTCACTCTTACCATGAATGAATTTCTTCTACGTGAACAAGAATGAAGGCTGCTCTCAGTTGCTGATCTCTACAAGCCTTCAGGTTGTGGAATCAGGCCATCAATTTTACTTGATGTAAAGGTCATTCTCTTACTGCCTTTCAGTTCTGCCCTTTCAGCTCTGTATGGGTCACCATTGCGTTCCTGCCTTAAAAAATTTTTAGCATAATGGCCTGTCTGGCACAGCGATAGGTCTGGAAAGTTCAGAGAAATTCCTGCTACCAGGTCCTTCGGGACCTGTAATAGACAAATGACAGCATCCTCCCCTCCCGGGGGTAACCTGGAAACCTTTCTTATTCCCCATTGCCCCAAGCTTTTCCCCAGATGACTTGCTTTGCCCCATATGAAAATAAGCTGTTTATCAGCTCTGGCCTCCATAAGGCCACAAAACTAACTTCCCTAAAACACATCGCCTTAAAGCAGCAAGCACTTCTTTCTCTTGCCCCCACATTGCATAGCTTGCTGCAGACTTCCGGTGGGGTTCAGGTCCCACGTGTCTCCATCTCTCTTTGCACAAGCAGCTACCCCGGGGCATGTTCTTTCCCTGGCCGGCTTCAGGAGTGCAAATGGCAAGCAGAAACACCCAAAACCTCCTGAGGGCTCAGCCGCGGACCCACAGGTGCCAGATGTGTTCCTTTTTCCATTGGCCCAACCCATCATCAGCAGGAGAGAAATACCTTACCCACTGCAGTGGAAAGTATTTAAGGTCAATTTAAGAAGGGAAACAAAGGCGAAAAAGAGAGGCAAACAAACAAGCAAACAAACAAGCAAAAACGAGACTCTTAAATACAGAGAACAAACTGGTGGTTGCCAGACGCGAGGTTGGGGAGAGAGATGAGGGATGGCTAGAATGGACGAAGAGGATTAGGAGGTACAAACTGCCAGTTACAAAATACATTAAGTTGCAAAAGATGAAAAGTACAGCCCTGAGAATATAGTCAATCAGTTTGGAATACTGTTGGGTGACAGATGGTGAATAATTGTAGTGAGTGCTGAGTAATGTATAGAATGCTGTTGAATCACCATATATACAAATATAACATGATATGCTAATTATATTTCATTTAAATAAATAGTCACATGGCAAAGGGTACAGATGCATACAGATGATCTCTGCACAGCTCAGAGGTTAGGGGTGCTGACTGATACCACCCCAACCCTTCGCATAGTCAAAAAAATCCATATAAGTTTTGACTCCCCAAAGATCTAACTACTTGATAACTGACTATTGACCGGAAGCCTTACCATAACCTAAATAGTCAGTGAGCACATATTTGGTATGTTACCTGTGTTATACGCTGTATTCTTACAAGAAAGTAAGCTAGATGTTGATAAGAACATCATAAGGAAGAGGAAAGGCTTTTATACCACTTACTGTATGTATCAGAAAAGATGCACCTGTATGTCGCCCACGTGGCTCGAGGGTCCACCGCCACTCTAATTCAGGGAGGACTTGAATGGCAAACGGTGATCCCATGGCCCTTGGAGAGCCTTCCTCCTTCTGCATCATCTGCTTCTCCACAAGCATTTTACAACTCACAGTCGTACAAAGACGCCTCGCTGGGCACTGGCTTTGTTCTGTTGTCAGTAGGGGCACACTGAAAGCCTGTAAGATAGCCCGCTAGTCACTGAGGGCTAAGACGGGGAGCCGTTCCAGAGAGAATTCGAGTCATGGGAACAACTGGCAAAAACACACGTGGCTTGGTTGGTCGGCCATGCAGAGCGATGTGTGATCAAGAGCGAGCAAGAAGGGGGCGGGGGGCAGGGCTTTGAGTCATTCCAGGCACTTTTCAAAAGGACCGGCACCGGTGAACGAGGAAAAGGTTCTATATGGGAAGAAGCATTACCTCCTACCTCATCCTGACTTTTTACTCATTTTGCTTATTTTTAGCAATCTCCACACCCAACGTGAAGCTTGAACTCACGAGCTGGAGATCAAGAGTGGCCAGCTCTTCTGACTGAGTGGACCGAGTGCCTCCACATCCTAACTTATAGAAGGTGAAGGACGAACGATCATGTTGACCCAGTCCATGGGCTGCTGGTATTTCAGCCTTGTCTCTCTATCCCTAATCTCACCCCATCTTTCCATTATTCGACTTGTCAATGATAGTAATGGTAGAATGGCACAGATGAAGGTATTCTTCACAATGCTTTGATAACGGAAAATATTCACAGCAGCTAAACAATCAATTAGTTTTATAGATTTAGGTTTCCTTCTTTAAAAGCAGAAATACATTCCCTACAGAGACTTGTATTCACATCTGAAGAAACATCACCGAAGGAAACAGCAACTGGAAGATTTCCTTCCAGGCAAGAGGACACCTCGGTCGCTCAGTTCTATGGTCTTCCTGCAGTGGCATTGCACAGTCGCTTTCTGTGCTTTATCCATTTCACACAAAGCAGGGAGGAGCAGACACGTGAGCTCTGCCCTGGTCTGGATCCAGTTTCTGAGTTTTGCCTCCTGGATGCAGAAACTCTGCCCATTGGTCTGATTTGGATTCTGAGAACTGGAAGTTAGCTGAGTCTTCCTTCATTTTACAGATGCTGAACAAGGAAACTGGGAGCTCATTCAAGTAAAATTTAATAACATTGAGAAGAAAATCCAGGATTCCTGATTTCCCGGAGGAGGGCAAGCTTCTGCCAGTCACCTCCTCCTGGGTCCTCCTTATACTCCCTGAGCGTTTCCCCTAAGCCTCCGAGAAATGAGCTCCTCAACCCGCAGAGGAAACGTGACTTCAGGTAGAACTGGTTTCAAATCACAACTCCCACTTCTTTGCTGGGTGTCTTTGGACAGATCACATGATGTCTCTGGGCTCCCATCTCCTTCTCTTTAAAATGAGGCGAATGCTATCTAACATGCAATGCTTTGGAGGAGCAGATAAAAGAATTTATAGAGCCTGTGATGTCAGGGCAAAACAGCAAATAGTCATTACATTAAGTGACACATGACTGTGGCCTGTCCAGGGACAATGCACGCACAGAGCACTGGGCAGGGGCCTATGGCACGGCCTTGCCTGAGACCCTGGTGGGCTTCTGGAGTTTTCCCCCCAGGACAGCAGGACTCAGTCTGCTGAGAGAGAGGATAGAGGGGCTCCCAGCCCCTACAGACACCCTGTTTGGGGACTCTGAGAAAGCTGTCATTTCCCTGCAGCCCGCCCTCACCCACCCTGCACAGGCTGTTGCCATTAATTTGAATGACTCAGATTTGGATGAATGTACTGTTTGGAGTGGAATGGAGAGAACGGTAATGGGACTTGAGATTCAGAGATTTCCCTGAGGATGGGGAGATAGATTTCCCAAATGGTAAATGGAACTGTGGAGCCTGGAGGGATAGATGCCTGACAGAAAGCTGGGCAGGGAGGCCACACCCGGACCTTTGCAGTGGGAAAATTATCCTGGATGCTTCGTTTCCTTTTCCAATGTTGTTTGTCCCTTGAATGACCCCCAAATCCATGTGGACAAACTGATCCAAGCTTGAGGGGTAACATGATGGAGGAGGAAATGGGCGAATGACAGAAGGCACTCGTTTATGGTGAGTGTGGCCGGCCCGCCCACTGTGCACCTAGAGCAGGTGCGCCCGGATGTGTGTGTGTGTGTGTGTGTGTGTGTGTGTGTGTGTGTGTGTTGCACACGACAGCTTCAGCGACCTGAGGCTTGCACGTGGCCACCGTGTTCACCAAGTGCCTCCCCCAAGGCTTTGTGTGTTTGTTTCCGCCAGATTCTCTCCAGGGTCAGCCTTGACGGGGACAGTGAGAGGCTGAGGGGCGAGCAGCCATGTCCTGACTGTTGTCACCCCGAGGGGAACTGTACTCTGAATTGTCCCGGAGAGCCCAGCCGCCACATTAGCGTGCAGAATCCCATAAGGTCCTATCCTTCGCCCCCTCTTTTCGACTGGCACCATATGATCTACCGGAGCCCTTTGCTCAGGCATAGCCATACCTCTGGGTGACATCCAAAGACCAGAGAGAAGCCTGGAATCACCAGCTGTCAGGATACCACAACTGTCTCTTAACAGCGAGTTATTATCACCTGACTAAGCCTCAGTTTCCCCAACTGCAAACTGCAAAGTGGAAATAATAACTCTTACTGCATATGGGTATCACAGGGCTTCAGGGACAATCCTAGTTTCACTAACACCTGCGCAGTGCCTGGCATAAGACAAGGTTAAGGCCAGCTTCCTTCTTCCACATCTTAGTCATGCTCACCAAATTCAACTCTGCCTACTCACAGATAAGAGGTGCTTCCAATAGCATGATGGCAGGCTCTCAAAGCTGGGAACCCCAAAGAGAATTTTGTCCAAGAGCACCTAATGGGGGCTCTTCAGAAAGCATACTGGGCCAGGAGACAGTCTCTACGAATAGGGCATAGTGTTATTTCCAGAAAGAAAAAGTCACTGGTAAAAAACCAAGGTAGCTGAGCATCGTTCAGAGTTCCCTGAACTGGTTTGGTTTCTAGCAAGGTGCAGGGTCCCGGGCAAACACCTACTGCTCGAGCTGGATTAAAACAGACTCAATGAGATCTTAAGGGGGAAAGAGTTCCTCTAGGCAGGCTACCCCTGGGACTTGGTGATGGGGAGGGGGACCTGGGAGTCAGGTTGCTAATGGAAGGACAGCATGTGCCCCAATTTCTGAAGAGACCATTTACAGAGTGATCTTGGTCACTGCATGCCAGCAGGTTGGGAACCTGGGCAGTGATGGCCCCCCTGGCCCTAGCTAGTGCTGTCACAGTGGGCAGAAGCTTCCAAACTCTAGGGATGCAGCCTTCAGGTGGCTTCTTTATGGAACTACCATAGGTGAGTTCTCCTGAGGAACACAGGACGTTGTCTCCTCTGTGGCCTCTCCAGGCTGTCAAGAGCAAGCTGGTCCTACTTGGCCACGGGGTCCAGGAAGGGAAAGAGCAGGGGAGTTTTGTACATGGATTTGAGAGTTTTTCATCATCTAAGGGTTCAATATTTAGAGCAATATTGATTCGATTTATCTAGTGTTGTAATGTCCCATTGGTTGCTAGGCAACAGAGTTCTTTCTTCTCTGTTTTCTGGGTGGCTCATGGGAGTTTAACTACCAAAGAGATTACTTTGTGTATATGAAACTAAATGGACCATAGGTGCCATACATAAGTGGAGGAATGCTGTTTTACTGGGCAGTGCTAAGACCACGTTTCCTATCACATCTCAGTAATTGCAATTCAGCCGCCCGAAAGGGGCCATTCATATTCGCATTTCCCTACAAGATGCCCACTGAGAACGATTTCACAAAAAGTTGTGCTGATGCCTAAAACCCTGTGTTGTGTGCTTACAATTCCATCCAACCCACATTAGGGAAAGGATGGATTTATTCCTCTCCATCCTGGTCCCCGACACCCCACCATCACCACCACCTCATGATAACCAAAAATAGCCACCCGGATGATCAAGACAAGTTCAGGTTTGCACTTAAATCATGATCTGGCCAGGTCTTTCCTCATTTCTTGGATCCCATCTTCTCCCCAGCTCACCCCAAAATTGCCTTCCCTTAGTTGGAAGCTCTTTTGTGAGTCCTTGATATTGACATTTACTGTTTCTTTTTTTCTTTTTTTTTTTTTTTTAAGATTTTATTTATTTGACAGAGAGAAACTCAGCCAGAGAGGGAACACGAGCAGGGGGAGTGAGAGAGGGAGAAGCAGGCCTTTCGCTGAGCAAGGAGCCTGATGTGGGACTCGATCTCGGGTCTCTGGGATCATGACCTGAGCCGAAGGCAGTCGCTTAACCAACTAAGCCACCCAGGTGCCCCTCACTGTTTCTTTAAAAATCAGAAGCAGAAGGCAACCAAGGACTGTTAGCTTGGGCTATGTGGTTCAGTGACTTGGCATTAATGATGTTTATTTTGGAACCTGTGTGATGGCCTGACCTATTTTAGGATCTCCTCTTCAACCATTCCTTCCTCCCCCATTTTTTTCCAATTAGGAGCGAAAGCAAAAGAGATTATGGGGAGGCTGGAGAGGGGGAGAGAGAACTGGGAACTTAAGGGTCCAGGTGGGCCACAGCATTGGGACCAGTGTCAGAAAAGTGATGTCCTGCTGGAAAGGCTGAGGCCACAAAATGGGGAGAGATCCCAGAGGCACGCCCCTGCTCACTTTCTCAGATATGGCCCCAAGACATGCACAAACCAGAGGCCACAATGGGTACTTGGCAGCATTTTCTTCCAGAGAAAGACTGGTCCAGGAGAGGAATGATCTCAGGCCTCCAAAGAGAAAAGCTATCTGGAGGTGGGGAAGGAAAGGATAGAAGGCAGGGTTGGGGGAGGGGGAGGGGGGGAAGCAAGTTTAGGCAAGTAGCCAACTGTGCACATTTATGGAAAGTAAGAATATAAAACAGATGTTTCGCAGGAAAATAAACCACTGCCCTGGGAGCATCACCAGTGACCTCTGAGGAATAGGGTTTTTCAGATCTAGGCAAATAAGCCAAAAAGTCACTGAAAGCTGCGTGCTCATCATAGCTAGTTCTGACGAATGGCCCTTCTGGGTTGCCTGGTCCCCTGTCTCCATGCCTTTTTTCCTGGGCGGTACGGTAGCCAGCATGCCTCTGAATGGATGCTGTTCTCTCTAACAAGGCATGCAGCGCTCTCACCCACCCCAGGGCTGCTTCTGTGTGATGGAGGGCCAGATCATCAAGACCTGGACCCTAAAAGGGAGGTGGGGGCTCCATAAGCCGTTCCTACTGGCTCCAGTGGAATAACATGGAGAATTACAAGAAAACCAAGGACCCATTAGGTGGAGAGCCTCATGAATGGCTGTAGCCCCTGCAGAGGAAGGGGCAAGGTATGAGTTTGGGTGGTAGAGCGAGCCATGTCCACTGCTGTGGGCAACTCAGGAAGACTTCAGGGGCGATCAGGAAGATTCTGTGCTTACACCACACAAACAGACAAAAAGCAGAGGCAGACCCATCAATCCTGAGTAGAAACTGGTGGTTGCGGGAGGGGAACGGGCTGGAGGAATGGGTAGAATGGATGAAGGAGTGTGGGAGGCACCAGTTTCGGGTCACAGGGTTGGAAGGTGTGGCGGCATGGGGAACACGGTCAAGGGTATCGTCTTGGCATTATATAGTGGTAACTGCCATCCTCCCTTGGGGTGAGCGATGTGTGATGTATCCACTTGTCCAATCACTATATTGTGCATCTGAAGCTAATGCAACATTGTAGGTCAACTATACTTGTATTAAAAAAAAAGAAAGAAAAAAAAGATGCTATGCTTGAATCACCTGGGACTGACAAGGAAACGAAAAAAAAAACAGAGAATGTGGGGTCCCAGCATTGGGGACCCAGATAGAAGTCAGAGGGGTGACTTCTCTTCCCACTGGGCTGGGGTCTAAGAAGCATGTCCTTGTCCCTTAGAGCTAACAGAACTCAACTCTATCCAAGGGCACTGCAAACATAAAGGGCCAAGCAAGTCTTAAGAGAAACAAAATAAAGGAACAAGTGTCCACTGTGGGAAGTCATTAAAGTGGAACACGGTGATAAGTCCAGAGAGCAACCCATTCCACAGAGCACGGCTCGTAATGACATTATTTAAAACAACAGCTTCTGTGACCTGCAGAATCTATTGACAAAATCAGAAAAAAAGCCTGTCCTTCTTCTAGACACTCTGTTTTGCCTTTCAGAATCTTCTTTTAGAATTTCACATGGCAGGTAGGCACTAAAATATTTTGGGACCCAAATTTTTTTTTTTTTTTTGAAAAGCAAGCTCAAAATATCAACCTGTCAGACATTGTCGAAAATTATTATCCTGTGTGGGGGATACCTTGCGCTGGAAATCTGTCCAGGTGTCTTTTCTCCTTTCCTATTTCTTTTCTTTGATGAGTGTGTTTTCCTAGGACTGTGGTTCACATATTTATAATTAGCACAGAAAAACTGTTCTTTCCCCATTCCTAGCACTGCTTTTGCCTCTAGCTTAGTACTGTTACATATTGAGGGTCTGGGGAGAATACGAAAGAAGAAGGAGAGAAAGGAGAAGAAGATGAGGGAGAGGAGAAGGAGGAAAAGGAGTCCCTGCAAATTATATTCCCCGTTCCCAGACCCAAAGGTCGTTAAACCTAAAATTGCCTGTCCCTAAGTCATTTTTGTCATGCTGGAAGAACAGACCCTTTTTCTAAGTGGAATCAGGTTAAGCAGAGGAATGTTGTGCCTTAAATTAATTAGAATAAATTAATTCCTTAATGAAACCTACTGTCAAGCATGAAAAAACTCAAGGCTGCAAAGTATTCTTGTGCTGATTAAAAATGCCATCAGAGGGATGGCAGCGGATGCAGTCTAATACTGTGACTATCCAAGCAGGTGGCTTTGGAAGACATCAACTCTTCTGATGGCTAGATCACAACCAACCAGTTAGTAGTGGCTTGGTTACTCGGCTGAATTCAGCTGGTTTGTTTCAAAAATAACCCACGCTCTGCCTTAGCATCGCCGCTTTTGAACCACTTTGCTGGGCACAATCTGCCTGAGCTCAAATGGTGGGGTGGATGACAGCTGCAGATTCAAGCCAAGCTAAAGAAGTTGTTTGAAGGAGAGAGTTCACAGAAGGTCCAGCATCCAAGAGAGGATCAAACAGGGCTGCTGGCTGACTAAAGCTAACTCCAATATAAGAGGGATACTGAATTGAGACAGTGGAACTGCCAGAGAGAAAACCTGGTGGTTCTAGAAAATTCCATCTTACAATGTGTCGTAGGAGCATCGTTTTTCCCAGGCCCCAGTAGTCAGGATGCAACCCTAGAAAATGGGAAGGAGGAAACAGCGAGGTGGTCTGATCTCTCCAAGGGGGTAACTGATGAGGCGGGATTACTGTTCAGGGACAAGTTAGCGCTCTGCTCCACAAGGAATGCCATTTCTGTTTTCATAATCTGGAAGTTTTCAGGAAAAGCGCTCTTGATGAACTATTCTACTGACCTTTTGTGAGGTCCAGGAGAATGGCGGAGAAGTCCACTGACAGCTGGATGCTTATTCTGAACAGCTGAGATGCAGCTGGAATGACAGGAATGGAGACATCCATTTCGGGCACCTTGCGATAGTGACATACTGCGGGGTAAGGTAGGGGCGCAGACTCTGTTCTAATTAGAGAAGCTTTTGATGAGAACCCCAGGAGTCCCTTATCCCCAAATATCACTTGTCATATGAGCACACGGGCCCACGAATGCACCCTGGTTGAGATGGATGGGTGCTGTCTAGCTCTCAGTCTCCCGTGGGGTTCCCTTGACAGGCCACTCTGGTGATTTAGGGAGTCATCGGTGGCCCTGGTCTGATTCATCACTTGGTGATTCATCTTTCCCAACAAGCTATGACTCCCGTTTTGTAACGCCCTTCCATTCCTCTCCTTTGAAGAGAGACAAATAGGTGATGAAATCAGGCTTGAGAATACAATTCTAGATTTTCAGTGAGAAGGAGAAATAAACATGCTATTCGATCAATTTCAGGGAAGACTAAGGATATTGACAAAACAATGCCCTTTTGCATCAGACATGTTGCCTTTATTCTTTTGCATATTGGTAGAAGTACCATGAACAGCCATGGCGACATATGAGCAAGTAAGCAGATTTTTCTACCCTAATCTTATGATTATTTAAAGGGAAACACATTTTTTAAAGGAAATTATGTTTTGATTCTTAAATATTTAGACCTGTTAATACGCTGAATTTTGCATTTCTGTCCTAAAAGATTTTACGTCCATTTTAAATTGTTACATATTGTCTGCTTCGACTATTGTATGTCCTTATGCCTCTTATTTTTGCAATATTTTTAAGCAATATTTATTGTGTTTTTACAGCAGAAGCAATGCGTGCCTTACAGTGAGCTTAGAAAGAAAATTTCTGGCTAATATAAAGAAAAAACCCATTAAGCTACTACCCAGAGATAATCAGGGTTCATAACTTGTTGAATTTTGTGTATTTATACATAATATACATATTATACAAAAATATGTAAATTAGGATCATCTAATATAAGGATAACAAAGTAACATTTTGCTTTTATCTATGAATAGCCTTCATCTTAGCACCCCTAATCAGCCTGTAATGCCCATCTATCTAGAGGGGTTTTCTCAGAGAAAGCAAGCACAGAGGGAAACTAAAGCAAAACCAACTTCTGAAATTCAAAACCTGGTCCTTGCAGCAGGCAACACCTTGCAATCCCAGGCATTTTCTTAAGAAAGTTTTGTCTACATCTTGTAATCTCCCCTACCACCACATATCCCAAACCAACAGTTTCAGTCATCTAGATTAAAGACCCTTTTTTTTTAAGATTTAATTATTTATTTGCGAGAGAGAGTATGTGAGTGAATTGGTGGGGAGGGGCAAAAGAGAGAGAAGCAGGCTCCCTGCTGAGCTGTCAGCCTGACTCAGGGCTCATCCCAGGACCCTGCGATCATGACCTGAGCTGAAGGCAGACTCCCAACCAAATGAACCAGGAACCCTGCAGATTAGAGATCTTTATTTAAGAGAGGCCCAGAGAGAAAGAAGAAAGGGAAAACCCTACTCTCCAGTGGAGATGTGCTAATTGCCCTCTTGGCAGCGTGAGAAGGGCAGGTACATCGAAGGATGAAGGTAATGTGAAGAGCAAAGCAGAGTATCTTAGTCTATTCAAGCTGCTATGAGAAAAATACCATAGCCTGAGTAAAGGGACAAGGTATCTCTGGAGTTTCTTTTATTAGGACACTAGTCCCATTCAGGAGGGTTCCACCCTCCTGACCTGATCACCTCCCAAGTGCCCCCCTCCCCAGATACCACCACGCTGAGGGTTAGTTTCAACAGAGGGGTTACAAGTATTCAGTCTGTAACAGAGGCCCTGGGCCTCATTCCTCATCAAGGCCTCTGAAAAACGCTTCCTCCAAGACTTTTCCTCATATCACATTGGAGTGAAGCCTCATCTATTTAGCTGAAGACTGTTAATCACATAGGGAGACACCCTGAGGTCTGGCTCTCCTGGGGTGTCCTGGGTTCCCAAATAGCAAGGATACAGAGTAGAGAGCCAGCTGGGTTGCTCAGGGATTTGGCCAAGCAAGGTGAGCTGGCCTGGCCCTCTCAGACTAGCGGGCTAGATGGATGATGCGGGCAGAAGCCCAGAGATCTTTTCTACAAAGGGTATCAGAGTGCTCAGTTTTCGAGCTCATATATTGATTCACTCCAGATTGATTAGACATCTTTGAAAAAATATTTTTCCAGGGCCACCGGGGTGGTCAAATGTCCCAGGTCCGAGCCCAGAGTCATGCTTCCTGCTCAGCAGGAGTCTTCTTCTCCCTCCTTTTCCCCTCCCTCCAATAGTGCGCTCTCTCTCTCTCTCTCTAATAAATAAATAAAATCTTAAAACAAAATTTTTTCCCCACAAAGGGCAAATAGTTGGTAAATTTCCTAGATCCTTACATTTCCTAGAGTATTTTGCTTCTGCCTGCAACTCTGAATTAAAATTAAGCCAAGTTTAAAATCCATGGATCTAAACACATTTCCTATAAAACCTGCTTTATTCCAACACCTTTTGATTATTATTCTAACACCTTTTGGCATTTCATGTTAACAGGTAAAAAAGTCTGAAGCCAACTCATTTTTTGCTATCTTGAGGGAAAATTTATTTCTTTTCTGCCTGGATATTTGTATTATTTCGTATGGCTTTTTTAATTCTTAGAATTAAACCAAAAAAATTCTCCAGGCTATGAATGGGTGTGTTGCCTGTATGCAAGAAGCCATTTCAATCTTTAAATTCGAATATTTTTTCAAATTCATGTAGATTCCTTAAATATACTTTCAGTTCTTACATATTGTTCCATTTGTTCTATTTCTTTCCTCTATAAAACCTATATTTTATCTTTATGTCCTCTATCTCTACCTAATTTTTCTTGCTTTGATCTATGACTCCTTTTCCCCTAAATTCTGAGAGAGTTTCACAAGTTTCCCTTCCACATTATTGAGAATTTTTATCTTGGCAATGCATGTCAGATTCCTTGATTTTTTTTTCTTTAACTTCTCTTTCCCCTCCTTTTTTCATGTCAACAGATTAAATCTGAATCTCATCCCATGAGACATTTCACCTCTGCCACTTTCTTTTCATGGTTTTGCTTCTTCAGTCCTTAAGACCATGCCTTCCTGCAATGATTGTGGTTACCGAATTTTCCTAAAAGGTTCTTTTTGTCCTTGCAGTAAATATTTCCAGAACTGTATTTGCCCATTAGGTACACTGGAAGATGCTCCCTTTCTTTTTCTGTAGCTCTTTTCCAACTACACTGTGCTAATTTGTTATAAAAGTCTCATCTTGAAAATAGAAGAATATAATCAGCATTTCTCAATAGATTTAGTGTGAATTTCTTTGGGTCCTACTCACAAGCCTTGTAAGTGCCAGGAGGTCCCCTTCTTTACTCTTACCCTGGAGAGAACATTGGTTAGGCTAGCTCTCACCCATTTTTAGGATCTGATATGCATTTATCTGGTACTAACCATTGTGTTTGCCCACTGCCATAGCTCGGCCCTACAGTATTGAGAAATAATGAAATACACATTTATTGATTAGAAGGTGGATGCATTAAAAATTAGATCCCAAAGTTTCATAATGGCTCAAACACCGCAGATACACATTTATAATTTATTTAAGAGTTCGACTGTTCCTGAACAACAGGCCTCTCTCCTCCACATAGTGACTCTGGGATTCAGGCTCCTTGCATTTCTATTCAGAAGACGGAGGAAGAGAAAGAACAAGGAGGAGGTGCAGTCTCTTCTAAATAGTCTTGGCCTGCAGCTAGCACAATTCACATGCACTCACATTTTATTGGAAATAACTAATTTTTGACCACACCCAACTGCAAGGGAAGCCGCAAATTCTTGCATGTTCGAAAAGGGAACACCCATTTGGAGAACAAGTCTTCCACCATGTTGGAAACTAGGCCCACCAATACACGTTGTCATATAGATCGCTCCTGCTTCCCTCCTTGTCAACATTGCTTTTCTTGGTTGCAAAGGATACAGCTCTCAGTATACAACTATTGTGACTTCTCTGTCTCCTTACTTCCTGGCTATTTTTAGTAAGATATTACACCCATCCCAATCTAAGCCCCTGAATGTAAACTCTCTAACCAGTCCAGGCAGCCTGAAATCATGCTAGAAATTAATCAGAGAAGATGAACAGGAGAGGAGGACATGTCTAGTGCAAGCTAATCCCTTTTCTTTAATTACTTGGGAACACAATTAGGTTTTTCTCTAGCAACAGAGGCAAAACAAACCAATCTCCCTGAGCGGATGTACCTTTAGCTCAGTAGTTCTCAAAGTGTGGTCCTTGGGCCATCAGCATCAGCATCATCTGGGTACTCGTTGGAAATGCAGACCTTCAGGTTCCACTCCAGACCTAAGGAATCAGAAATTGTAGGAATGAGATCTGGCAATCTGTGTTTTTAGCCAGCCATCCTGGTGATTCTGATGCCATTGCTCTGACTATGCTTGGTTGTGACCTGGGCCATCACAAAGTACCCTTCATCAACTGGTAGACTGAGTTGCAAGCAAAACACTCAAGAGGGACTATCTGGAATTCTAATCTTGCAAAACTGGAAGCATAGAGCATTGGTAGTAAAACTTACTGCTCTGATTGAACTGATGAGGAAAACTTAAAATTTAATCCTTGTTAAGTGGAAAGCTTCCAGCATTCACAAACCATTGACTGTTTGTTTTCCTTGACAGTAATTATCTAATTCTTTGTGCCAGAGCAAAATCACCATCAGTGATGAACACAGCATCATAAAATATCTGACAGGAAGGGATCTCAGAGATCATCAAGTCCATCCACCCATTTTATAGACTGGAAAATTGAGGTTCAGGAAGAATAAATGGGTCTTCCAAGGCCCTGCCTCTAGTGAGAGGGAGAGCCACAGCTAGAACCCAAGACCCCTAATTCCTGATCCAGCTCTCTTTCTGCGAGCTCATCTCATGAAATCATGTTTGTAAAGCCCTCTGAAACATATAAAGTGTCAAAAGTGGTTGTGTTATATTAATATTGAATTGGGTCCAGATAATTTGAATTCCAAATCTTAAAGAGCCAAAGTTAAACGTGTGTGCAAATTTGTTCTGTAAGCCTTGTCCAAATGCAAATAAAAAATGAATGAACGGTATTGCCTTAGAATCACAGAACACTTTGGGACATTGATATTGATATTAAGAAATGTAATGAAAAAGCATCAGACAGCAGCCTCTGATATCTTCTTTTTAGGGGTTCCTCTAAAATGTCTATAGTGCCATGAAGACCTGCAAGAAATGTCCACTAAATGTAAGATCAATATTTCTGAATAGAGGAAGACAGTCTGTGGAATCTTATACCTTCTTTTGCCAAGTGAAATACCCACGCATTGTAGAACAAGGTGGGAAGCAATTTGGCCCCTCCTCTTTGTCTATATCAGGAGACTATAGCAAAAGCAACAAGAAAAGTGGATAGCCCAAATACTATTGTAGGTGACAATAGACAGTACACTTCCTCTGCCTCCCTCTGCCCCAGCCAGACCTCATCACTCCGGAGACTGCAACTCACATCATCCCACAAGGCTGAGTGAGTCTGAGGTCTTCCCTTTCCCAGGGAAACAAGAGTCACACAGTGCTCCAGACCCAGAACATTTCAGAGATGCTGATAGGACTGTATCCCAGGTCACTGAGCAATGGAGTTGGGTGCCCTTGGCTGCCTGGTGCTTGGCTGGCCCAGACAGGGCTGGAATGAACATGGCAGCCCCAGACGTCCAGGGAATCTTCTCCCCAGGAAGGATTTCCCTCCCAGTTTATTGTTTAGGTTGTTAGCTGAAATAGACTACTTTCTGCCTTGCCTTTATCACTGGCTTAGTTGGGTATTTGAATCAAGAATCTTTTTTCTTTTTTTTAAATAGCTTTAATGATGTAACTCACATACAAAACAGCTCACCTGTTTAAGGTGAATAATTCGATGGTTTCCAGTGTAGTCTCAGATCTGTAAAACTGTCACCATAGTCATTTTTAGAACATTTTTCACCCCCTTGAAAAGAAATCCTGTACTCTTTAGCTATCACATCCTCAACAACAAGCAATCTATGTGTCCCTTTAGATTTCCCTGCTCTGGCATTGCCATAGGAAGGGAATCATGGAGACTGTGGTCATTTATACTTTGCTTCTTTCACTTAACATCTTGTTACTGAGCCTCTCCCATGATGCTGAAGCATGTACCAGGGGTTTGTTCCTTTTTATGGCTGAATAGTATTCCCTTGTATGGATACACTACTTCCATTTATTTGTTCGCCACTGGGTAGACATTAGGGTGTTTCTACTTATCGGTTACTATGAATAATCAAACTGGGAATATTATAGTTGTCCTCTAGTTGGACAAAAAAGAAATTTTGAATGAAAGTATTCCCTAACTAACTGTCTACATTGATATTGCTTAAGCCTACTCATTCAACAAATATGAGCCCCTGAAGGAGGCAAAGCAAGGTAGGAGCTACTTTGAGATTATCGTTCCGAAGAATATTTGTAATGTAATGTAGCAGTGGGAACCTACCCTGCTTACGACAGTGCTAGTCCTATTTAATAGAACATAAGCTCTAAGGATTCAAGATCACCCATCAAATGAGTGGAAGATAGGCCAGAGAACGTATAATTCAGTCTCTTGTTAAGATAGATTTTCATCTAATTTTTATAGGGGAGAAATCCTTTCAGGAACATTTTCCTACAATAGTTGATTGATACTTTGGCATTTCCTCATTCTCCATCAGAGTCAAGCACATCTCTTCTAAATTCCAATAGCTCTTTTATACTTTTTAAAATATATCACCTTTTGCATTTTATTTATTTTTAAGATTCTTTTTTTAATTTGAGATAGAGAGAGAGCAAGCACAAATGGCGGTGAAGGGCAGAAGGAGAGGAAGAAGGAGGCTCCCTGCTGAATAGGAGCTGGACATGGGGCTAGATCCCAGGACCCTGCGATCATGATCTGAGTGGAAAACAGATGCTTAACAGACCGAGCCACCCAGGTGCCCCATCTTTTGCCTTTTATCATATTTATGTCATCCCCTCTGCTAGTTTCCATAGCAGAAAGACTGGTCCAGAAGACCCCTGAAATCTGCTAATCATAAAGGTTCTGGGGCATTTTCTTCAGTGATACAGAATGATCCTCCCACTAAAACAGTGTTTCTGATTTTCCTATCAGTGACTTCCTTTCCACAAGGCTGGCAAATCCAACAGAAATGCTGGCCATGTGGGCTCACACTGAATGGTTTGGGAACAGCTGGAAGCCCGGGGCCCATGCAAGCGAACACCAAGGAGGGTCGTGTGTTTGCTAAAGGGATACCATCATGAGAAAGGAAGCTTCCAGAGACAGGAGATGAGTACGAAGCCAGGAGCCAAGGACATCAGGCAGAGGCTGGAACTGGAGAGAATGTGGGCTAAGTCCAGTGGGTTCATGACAAGGTCTACTGGATGCATCGAGGTCCCTAATGACTTATTTATAGTGTGTCCTTACTTCCTGGTAAAAGGTAGAGTTGTTCTAGCTGAAGAAAACAGGGTACAATTGAATGTCCTGGACTCTTACTGAGTCTAGTCTTTAGAGTTTATTTTCTAAGGGTGTCATTATTACCATCTTCAGTGCAGAATTGCCACCTTGTAGGTTACAAGGAAAATGGAAACAAGCCAACTGTCCCTCAGTTGGGAAAGTTAACTACAAGCCCATACAGTGGGCTACTGTTGGTTCTTCAAATGGTGGTGGAGACCTATACATTTTTCTGAGAAGATATTTCTGATAGAGTTTTGATTTTTTTTTAAAGGTTGTTAAAGAAAAAAGAGTATAAGAAAAAAAACTTCACAGACACAGAGAACAGACCAGTAGTTGCCAAGGTGGGGGGTGGAAGAAATTAGTGAATTGCTTTGTTTTATTTAAATAAATTAAAGAATTTTTATATTTTTTAAAAGTTATAAGACACCACGAATATTATGCCATTCATGTAAAATTGTGTGTGTGTGGATCTATGTGTGTGTATTTATGCATATAGGTATGTGTATAATTTTGTCTCTAAGTATAAAGGGAGTATTGATGCCTCTTTCAATTTAAAATTATATTTACCAAAATTAAAATTGCTTTCAGGATCAGTGATTTTTTCAGTGATTTTTTAACTTTTATTTTAACTCTTTTCTGTATTATTTGACCACTATTCCTACCCTTAAGACTTACTAAATGCTCAAAATTCATCAACTAGTCTGCTTTAAGATAATACTATTTATTGGGCACCCATCAGCAGCTGGTTACATGATTCATCTCATTGGAAGTTCGCAGCAATTCTTGGATGCATAGTATTTTTATCTCCATTATTTATTCATTTTTTTAAGATTTTATTTATTTATTTATTTATTTATTTATTTATTTATTTGACAGAGAGAGAGATCACAAGAAGGCAGAGAGGCGGGCAGAGATAGAGTAGGAAGCAGGCTCCCTGCTGAGCTGAGAGCCCGATGTGGGCCTCGATCCCAGGACCCTGAGATCATGACCTGAGCCGAAGGCAGAGGCTTTAACCCACTGAGCCACCCAGGCGCCCTATCTCCATTTTTTAAATGAGGCAACTAAAACCTCGAAATCTTAAGAAATTGGTCAAAGGCTTCACAGGAAGCAAATGGCAGAGCTGGGGCAGTGAGCTGAGGACGGCATGCTCTCCATCACTGGACTGAGCTGCTATGGAAAAGGCAAACAACTCTGGCCTTATTCAGTAAGAACTATGACATGAGTGAGCACGACTCCCTCGTGTGATTTATTCTCTGAAGCCATAATGAGCAAATCATCATGAACTTGGATCAGCCTTGTCAAGAGATGTTCGGAACTCACAGGCCTCTTCTAAAACTGAATGGCTCAATCCTCTTTATTTACCGGTATCAGGTACTGAAGTATAAACAGAGCTATGAGTACTTTGACAGTCTTCTCATAGAGAAGCATTATCTGTGCCCCCTTCCTCTGAATCTGGGCTGGTCTTAGTGACGGAAGGAATAGAAAACAATGGGGGAAAACAAACACTGTATCACTTTTAAGGCTTCTACTTTGCTCACTGGGATGCTATGCTCACTTTTGAGTCTGAATCACCTCGGGCCACCCTAACTGAGGAGGCCAGGCCATGAGAAAGTGGGCCAGGGTGAAATCCCTGCAGAGAGCCCAGCACCAGCCACATGACCCTGCAGACCCCTGTTGAAGGTTTCCTTATAGGGACTCTAGCCTCCAGATGACAGACCACACCAGCCATTGAGTCTTCCCAGCTGAAACCAAGATCAGAGACAAGCCATCCCTCTCTAATTCCAGACCCACAGATTCCAAAACCATAATGCAATGGTTGTCTCATGCCGCCAAGCTTTGGGGTGTCCCCTACGCAGCAGCAGTAAACAGCACAGGCCCCCAGCTCCCACGGCCGCTCATTCCTTCAATAGCTATCC
Source organism: Spilogale gracilis (assembly GCA_004023965.1). NCBI lineage: Eukaryota > Metazoa > Chordata > Mammalia > Carnivora > Mephitidae > Spilogale > Spilogale gracilis. The sequence continues at coordinate 47,729 of PITA01007766.1, read as the reverse complement.
ATTTCACTGCATTCTTACCAAATGGATTTAAGGCTTGGAAGTTATTTGGACAGGAGTTATTGACTCTGATCTCTTTTTCCATAAAACTAGGACAAGGTGCAAGCTCCCTGAAGGCAGGAACGAGTTTGTCATTTTGACAATTGTGTTTCAACAACAGCCCGGGTGCCTGGAGCATACGAATAGGCTGTTCCTGTTATCTATCGCATTTGTAAAACCACTCCAAAACTTAGAGGCTTAACGCGAGGGCCAGCAAATTATGGTCTGCAGGCAAATCCAGTCTGCCAGCTCTTTCTCTAAATAAAGTTTTATGGGAGCTCAGCCACGCTCATTTATTTATATATTGTCTACAGCTGCTTTAGCTGCAGTGGCAAAATGGACTGGTTGCAACAGAGACTATGAAGCCTCCCTTCTAAACCCAAATTATTTGCCATCTGATCCTTTACAGAAAGTTTGCCAGCCCCTGGCTTAAAGCAGCGATGATTTATAATTTCTCACCAATCCTGTGGTTGGCTGGGCTCCACTGAGCAGGTGTGTTCCCTCTGAATGGTCACTGATGAGGTGGCTTCCCTCACCTCCCCCGAGATCTGGACCGGTGCCTGAATATCCCGGGTGGTCCACTCACACGTCTCGGTCATCTTGATTTTCCTCCATGCAACCTCTCTCTGGCTTCCCGACGTTCATTAGTCTGTCCTAAGTTTCTTTATTGAAACTTCCAAGAGAGAGCAAGCTTCTCAAGATCTAGGTCCAGAACCTGCCCAACATCACTTCCATTGCTTTCTGTTGGTCAGAACACATCACAAGTCAGTCGAGATGGAGGGAGAATGTCTCTCCACTCCTGATTGGAAGGGGTATCACAGAAGGAGAGAGAGAGAGAGAGAGAGAGAGAGAGAGAGAGAGAGAGAGAGAGCGCAAGCACAAACTGTGTGTGGCCGTTTTTGGATCTGCCCCATATAGTACGCAGTAAATATTGGCTGAATGAATGCAAGAGAGCTCACAAAGGTACAAAAAGAGAAAGAAAAGTGAGCAAGTAAGAGGCAAGGCCTTGAAGGATACGTCCTAGCTTATCCATATAGGGAGGCCAGTTCTCCACAAGCTGTCGGCATTGACACGGGGTCAGTGGAGCTGAAAACTCAAGGTTCCAGGTGAGCGCAGAAAGAAAGTGAGAGAAACCAGGAACATAGTCAATGAAGGCATTTGGGGATGGGAGGCTGCAAAGGGGAGGTGGAGGGGAGGTCAGATACCAGGTCTGCACATCAAGAGACACCAAAGATCCTCAGAACAAGTACAAGAATCAGACTTCATGGGTCAATGTCAGACAAGAACTGGCAGGACCTGATGGGGAGGCAAAGGAATGGGCTTTTGTGTTCCCTGCAACACATGGATAAACATATGGGATGGCCTTCTATCATAGTGGTGATGTGTCAAACCAAATAGCTGACCTCCTGGATGAGTCCTCAGGCTTATGAGCTGGGTCACAACAGCCTCTGGCAAAAAAAAAAAAAAAAGATCCAAACCCAGATAATAGGCTTGAAAGAACTTGTTACAACCCAGGAAAACAGCATAGTAAATTCAACAACAACAAAAAAAGCACACCTTCCAATGGTATATGTAGGTTGGAACTAAGAGGGCCAACACTCAGCTGGCAAAATGATTGGAAGATGAAGATCCATGTTCTTTATCTCACTTAATTCCTTGAAGAGCTTAAAATGTTCCCCATTTTGCAAAGGACACTGAGGCTTAATGTACGTCGTTAACATACAGAACAGGCAGGATTTGGACCTGATTCTGCCTGACTCAAACAGTCATGTCGCTTCCTGGGGAATAATTGCCATATGAGGAAAAAAAAATACGAGGTTTTGTCTGCCTACAAAAGTGTGTCTCAAAATATGTCCTGTGAAATACTAGTACCTTGAGATGAGCCCCCCTAAAATAAGGATCCCAAGGAAAAAAAAGTGTGAGAGTTGATACCAGGTAGAGTCCCCTTTTGACTCATATAATTGGACAGAAATCTATCTAAAATTCAAATATTTTTCCATGTACTGTCCACAAATACCCTAAAGAATTCGTGTTTTAAGGAGCATACTTTGAGAACATTGTATCTAGGAAGAAGAAGCAGTGAGACAACACTATTCTTATACTCTATTTTTTAAAGATTTTATTTGTTTATTTGAGAGACAGAGAGCACAAGCAGGAGGGAGAGAGAGAAACAGGCTCCCCTCTGAGCAGGGAGCCTGATTCAGGGCTTGAGCCCAGGACCCCGGGATCATGACCTGAGCAGAAGGAAGACGACACCCAACTGACTGAGCCACCCAGGTGCCCCCTTATACTCTATTTATTTTTTTAATATTTTTAAATTATTTAAAATTATTTTTTATTTTAATTTTTATTTTTTATTATTGTTTTATATTCTCTTTAGATGTATAACCATTGAGAACATGTTTTTGGCAACCACCAGAATTTGGAATACCTCCTGAAGGCTGTAACAGTTTTAAGACAAATAAAAAGAGATCTCATTCTTCACAGTCTAAAGTAAGCTTATAAACCTGGTTGTTACATTAAATTAAAATGTTAAAAAGCTATAATCATGTTATTAAAGAATAGAAACTTCTGGGGGCATCTGGGTGGCTCAATCATTAAGCATCTGCCTTCGGCTCAGGTCATGTCCCAGGGTCCTGGGATCGAGCCCCACATTGGGCTCCCTGCTAGGTGAGAAGCCTGCTTCTCTCTCTCCCACTTCCCCTGCTTGTGTTCCCTTTCTCGCTGTGTCTCTCTCTGCCAAATAAATAAAATCTTAAAAAAAAAAAAAGAATAGAAACCTAAAGGTTGTCCTGGGTGTGCCACTGCTCTGGCATTTTGTAGAGACAGAATGCCAGTCTGGCCCAGTTGACCTGGCTGGTCATAGCCGGGCAGGGGTTAAGTGTCCCCTCTAATTGGGAGAGGATCCCTAGCAAAATCAGCCTCTTCCAACCTTGTCACATTTACATAATCCCAGTAACTGAGAATTGACAGGCCACTTACTCGGTGCATTGCTAGTGAAAATGTAAATGCAGCAGCTGCTATGGAAAATAGCATGGAGTCCCTCCAAAAATAAAAATAGAACTGCCAGAGGACCCAGCAATTCCACGTCTGGGCATATGCCGGAAAGAGTGAAGAGCAGGGACTCAATGAGTCATGTGCACACCTGTGTTCCAAGACGCATTATTCTCAGCAGCCAAAAGGCAGAAGCAACCTCCCATGTCCATGACCAGTGAATGGATGAAGAGAAAAGGACACCCACATACAATGGAATATTACTCAGCCTTGAAAAAGAAGGACATTAAAAAAAAATAAAAAGGAAGGACATTGTGGCCCCTGCGACAGTGTGGAAGAACATGAGGACATGATGTTCAGTGGAATAAGCCAGTCAGAAAAGGACAAATACTGTATGATTCCACTCACTAGAGGGGCTTAGATTCATGGGATTCATAGAGACAGAAAGCAGCATGATGGGTGTCAGGGGCAGGGGAGGGGGAACGGAGAGCTCCTGTTTAATGGGTACAGAGTTTGAGTTCCACTAAATGGAAAGAGTTGTGGGGGTGGACGGCGGTGGAGGCCACACAACAACACAAATGTATTTCATATCACCAAATTGTACATCTAAAAATGGTGAATAGGGCTATTTTTTTTGTTATGTATAGTTTAGACAATAAAAAGGACAGAACCATTGTGGGAGCTAGATTGCATTATATTGCATCTGGCAAAGGAGAAGGGAGCTTTTCTAATGCAGAAGCGGAGCCCCAACCCCTCCACACTCCTGGCAAGATCAAACAAGGCCAGCGCGGGGACCTACACTTGTTCCCAGGAACTGCTCTCACCCGGGGCGGGTTGGGGGGTGTGCGGGCAACTCCATGTCCAGGCCAACTGCTGCGGTTAGTCACCTGCCACCCAGACCTGCCAGTTCGGGAGCAAGGATCCCACATGTCCAACTTTCCTCTGGCTTCGTGGTCCTTCTCTTCCTGCAAAGAGAAAGGTTTTAGGCTGAACAAAAGAATGAGTTTAAACAATGACAAAGAATCGCTTCAAACCTCATGAAAACGGGTATTGAAAGAAATAAGAAGCCCGGTCTCTCCTTTCTATTTCTTCTTTTTTGCCACAAGGGCATGGCGGGACTCATGAGACCTGGCTCTGGAGGGGGCCCCAGGATAAGTCATCCTCCACCCAGGGCTGGGATTCACTAGCCTCAGGGATGAGAACTGGTCCCCAAAGCCTCTTAGAACCTGTCCAGTTTGTGCAACCCTGCTAATTTCCACCGGCCACTTGTTTGTCACTTTCTCATACTCTCCTCCTCTTCAGACTAGCCTGGAAATAAAGAACATTTCTGAAGCGTGGCAAGATAACGGAAATGGTCATCAAAGCAACAACAAAGTTTCATTTTACTGTTTTAGAATTGAAAGGAAGGAAAGAAAAAGATCATTTTAGTGAAATCGTGCTAAAACTAGAACATTCCAGCATTTCCTGACGCATTTTGCATTGATGCAACCAACTTGTCGGGCAACATAGTGCTGGGCATCAGGAGTAATACGAATAAATACAGCTTTTCACCCAGTAACTCCTCAAGGGATTTGTTCTCAAGATAAGTTAGAAACAAAAAGTGACGTGCATTAGAATAAGGATCTCAGAATAATGCCCCAATATTGGGAAACTGCAAAAAAAAAAAAAAATCTTAATACCTAGTCATATGGGAACAGCTAAGTAAGGTATGAGAGATCAGCTTGGGGGTTTCAGCTCAGGTCATGACTTCAGGGTTGTGAGTTTGACTCCCGGGTCAGGCTCCGTGCTCTGTGCGACACATGGAACCTGACTGGGATTCAGGATTCTCTCTCTGTCCTTCCCCCTGTTTGCACGCACACACACTCTTTCTCTCTCTTTCCAAAAAAGAAAAAAAGAGAGAATCTAGATGACATATTGTACAGCCACAAAAAATAATTATGAAGCACATGTCACACCATAGAAATATTCTAGTAAAGCATTAATTAAGAAACACAGAATTTACACTTATGTATATACTCTGATTATAAGTATATGAACTATATGCCTAGAGACCTACTGGAATAGAATTTAAAACTGAAAATTGTTACCATAACCAGGCTGGTAGAATTACCAATCACTTTTCTTCTTTTTTAAAATATTTGGTCTCAATTTCAAATTAAACATTATTATCAGAATGACTTAAGAGCCAGAAAGCACCAACAAATTTATGATCATTCTCCATTATAAAACCCAATTTTCAAAGATTTATAACTCAGATATTTCATTCTATATGGATCATACAGGCAGAGAGAGAGAGAGAGAGAGAGAGAGAGAGAGAGAGAGAGAAATACCAAATATCTGCCTTAAAAGATTCATATTTTTTAAATACGGTTTCCTAGACTGAGCTAGGCATTGCCAGGAAGCACAAAAATGTAACAATGTAACACTGTTAACAGTTTGGTGGCTCTTCGATAAATTCAGCAGCACTATTGCATAATCCGGAAATTCCACTCCTAGGTATATACCCAAAAGAACCGAAAACTGATAGTCAAATAAAAACTCGTACATATGTGTTCATAGCAACACTATTCACTGAAGCCAAAAGGTGGAAACAACCCAAATGTCTGTTCACTGATACAGGGAAAAACAAATCGCGGTGTATACATACAATGGCGTATCACTCAGCCATAAAAAAGGAATGAAGTACTAATATGTATTACAATACAGATGAACTTCGGAAACATTATACTAAGTGAAAGAAACCAAACACACAAGGCCATGTATTTTATGATTTTAATTTATGTGAACTATCTAAAAGAGGTAAATCAAGAACATTCAGTGGAAATCAAGTTAGTGGTTGCCAGGAGCTGGGACAAGAGAGAAGTGGGACATGACTGCTTACTGAGCAGTAGGTCTCCTTCAAGGGTTATGGAAATGCTTTTGAAATACATAAAGGCGATAACTACATGACATTGACATGACATTCAATGTACTTAATATGGCTGCATATACACTTTAAATTACAAAGATGGTGAACTATACCTTATGTGTATTTTGCCACAATAAAAAAAGAAAAGAAAAGAAAAGGCAACAATGGGTCCATGCCCTACAGTTCATGACCCCATAGCTGGGAGGTAGGCATCCAGGCTGAAATGTAGGAATAGTAGGTACAGTTGTATTCACATGCCTACAATGCCAATGAGTGGGTATGTATTTGCAGAAAAATAAGAACGAGAAAAGAGAGAGGAGAACAAAAGGAGGAAGGGAGGGGCAGTGTAGCCTGGCTCGTAGGTTTATTGAATTATGTATCTTATACAAACTGTAACTTTGAGTTGTGTTCCTTCTGAATAGTTTCAGGGTTGTAATCACATCTCCTGTTAAGTATTGCCTTCATTAAAAATCCTAACATTGCAGCCATACTCTGTGGAAGTTCTGGGCACTCAAGATGAATAGACAAGTTGCTTTTCCCCAGAGACATGTAAGACAACCTTTAAATGCAATTGTCAATACTTGGCCAGGTATGACTTTAAGCAAATGACTTACCCACTCCCTGACTCCATTTTACCCATTCATGAATAGAAGTTGCTTTCGATACCCTCTTTTAGTTCCTGTGCCTGTAGGTTAAGAACAGCACCTCTAGATTCAGCTTCCAGCCCTTACCTCTAGAAACCCTAGATGTTCAGTTGGTGGCCAAACAGGTATCTCAAAATTAAAATGATCAAATGAAACTCTTGACTCTCCTACCAGCCTGCTCCTCCTCACTTTTCCCTTCTGTAAATGGTAGTGCCATCTACCCGATTGCTCAAATCAAGAGTCCAATGTTCCTCTAAATTCTCAATTGTTCTCTCTTTATCTTACCCTCTCTGTCCATCAGCATGACATCCATGCACATTTTTCCTACCTGCAATCCATTCTCCATCCTAGAGTCAGTATTTTATTTTAATAATTATTTATTGCACCACTTACTTGCTTCAATAGCTCTCTATTGTATACATAATAAAATCCAAACTCCTAGAAAAGGGAAACCTTGTGCCCTGTTGGTTGGAAGGTAAATTGGTACAACCACGTGTAAAATAGTATGGAGATCCCTCAAAAAATTAAAAATAGAAATCCAGTGATTCCCTTATTGAGTATTTACCCAAAGAAAAATGAAAACACTAATTTGAAAAGTAATATGCACCCCTTTTTTTGCAACATTATTTATAATAACCAAACATGGAAGCAACTCAAGTGTCCATCAATAGATGAATGGATAAAGAAGATGTGAGATACACACACACACACACACACACACACACACACACACACACACACACTGGAATATTATTCAGCCATAAAAAGGAATGAAATCTCACCATTTACAAAATGAATGGAGCTAGAGAGTGAAAATAAGTCCATCAGAGAAAGATAAACATCATATGATTTCACTTACCTGTGGAATCGAAAACAAAAGAAAACCAAAAAAAAAAAAAAGAACAAAAAAGCAAAACAAAACAAAATTAAAAGACTCTTAAATACAGAGCACAAACCAGTGGTTTCCAGAGGGGAGGTCAGTGGGGGAATGGGCACAATAGATTAAGGGGATTATGTGGTACAAACTTCCAGTTATACTATCTATATTATCCTCTTGGTAATGTAGATAAAAGCTACAGCATAGGGAATGTAATTGATAACATTTTAATAATGTTGTTTGGTGTCAAATAGATACTTACACTCATTAAGGGGAGTACTGAGTAATGTAGAGTATTGTTCAATCAATATAATACTAATATAATATATTAGTAATATAATACTAATATAATATACTAATACTGTTATAATACTAATACTAATATAATATTGTACTTTATACTTCAGTTCAAAGAAATCCAAACTTCTGACAATACCACAGGCCCTTTGTGACCTGTCTCTGTCTCTTCCTGGACCTCAGTTCCAATCTACCTTCCTCAGTCTCTACTGATCAGCCACACTGGCCTAGCTCCTTCTATCCCCTGGGTCTTTTCACTAGTCATCTCTCTCCCTAGATGCTCTCCACCTTCTTGGCTCCTCTGTAACTTGCTGATCCCACCCTAAACATTACCACCTTGGTAAGTATTTCCATCACCCACCCAAATCGAATGACTTCACCAACTCACTCTACTGGAAATGTTTGCATAAAGCTTAAATATTTTTCTTAGATAATTATTTATTGGATTTATTTATTTATCCTGTATTTATTTATTGGTGTATTGGTGTTCTCCAGAGAAACAGAACTAATGGAAGAGAAAGATATCGATGATTGATAGACAGATAGCTAGCTATACAGACAGAGCTAGAGATACAGGTTTATTATGAGGGACTGGCTCATGTGATTATGGAGGTTGAAATAGATGACTATTTGTCATCTGCAGACTAGAGACCCAGGAAAACTGGTGGTACAATTCAGTCCAAGTCTAAGGCCTAAGAACCAGGGAAGCCAATGATGTAAATCCCAGCCTGAGAACAGAAGAAGATGAAGTGAGATGTTCCAGCCCAAATAGTGAGGCAGAAAGAAGGGATAAATTCCTCTTCTCCCTGTCTTTTATTCTGTTCAGGCCCTCAATGGATTGGATGATGTCCACCCATGCTGAGGAAGGCAGACCTACCTTCTTGAGTCCCAACAGTTCAAATTCTAATCGCAGTCAGAAACATCCTTACAGACACACTCAGAAATCATATCTAATCCAGGCACCCCATGCCCCATCAGGTTAACACAAAATTAACCATCATGATTGGATCTTTACTCTTTTCCTGCAGAGAACCTTAAGTACCATGAGAAGAAGAAACTACTCTGTACTATCTACTTCTATATCCCCAACATCCAGGACAATGCCTGACACATACAAATGTAACGGCTATCTACTGCCATGTAACAAATTATTCCAGGAGCTGTGGCATACCATGACAAGAGACATGAACTATCTCCCACAGGTTCTGTGTGCCAGGAATTTGGGAGCCACTAAGTGGCTCTGATTTAAAGTCCCTCATGAGACTGTTGCACATTTATTTCTATGCTATCCTCGTAGTAATGTAGGTTAGTCCTATTCATGGTAGGAATGACTAGCCCATGGTGAACACAAGGAGCCCATCTTTGAGGCTGGTAACCACACTAAGTATTCAATTAATATACTGTTGACCATTGAACAACACAAACTGAACTGCATGGATCCATGTATACTTGGATTTTTTTTGATAAATACAGTAAGATAATGTAAGTCAATTTTCTTTTCCTGATGACTTTTTTGATAATATTTTTTCTCTCATTTACTGTATTATAAGAATGCAGTATATAATACATGTAATACACAATCTTATTGGTAAGAGTTCTGGTCAGTGGTAGGCTATTAGCAGTTAAGTTTTGGGAGAGTCAAAAGTTGTATGCCGATTTTTTTACTGTGTCTGGGAGGGGTGCAGTTCGTACCACCAACCCCTGCATTGTTCAAGGGTCAACTAACTGTATATTGATGAATACTCATGATTAAATAGTAAGGGGGAAAAAAAGAGTCTGAGTGCTTGGATTTACACTGTGTCTCCGACACTAGCTTGCTATGTGGTTTTAGCAAATGATTTAACTTCTCTAAACCTCAGTTTCCACATCTATAAAATAAAATTGCTTTATTAAATTACATATTCAATGGAAAAGCGCTTAACATGATGTGAAGCATATAATAAGTGCTCAGCAAATGCTGCTATTTTTTTTATTAGTTACTATTAGTTGTTGGCCATAAGTCTCCTCCTTAATACTCCTCATAAGGGTTCATTGTTCAAGGAAAGAGACACTCACTCATCTAGAGAAAAATGTTTAAATCCTTTAACATGTGTGAGAAAAATCCAAAACATTTTTAAAATTGCCCTGGAAGCAAAATAATTGGCAATAGACTATTTTAAGATTTACTGGAAAGAGAATATCAAGGCCACTGTAGAAAAGTGATTTTGGGAAACTGGATCAAGATGGCAGCTGAGCACATGCTTCAGTCACTCCTACGCAGGAAGAAATAGAAAATCAATATTATTGCTGGAATATAAGAAAGTGTGGAATCAGTAGACCAAAGACTTTTAGGAATTCATAAAAGAAAGAAAGCATGTGGGCACTGTAGATAATAGAAAATATTTATGTTGGGCACTGCCCCAAGTTCTTGGCACAGAACTCCCAAAACCCTTGTAAATTCCTGAGTGATAAGAACACCACGAGCATCTTTTTTCCCTAATGAGGTGACTCTGGGGGGTCTTGGATGGTTCCTGGTTGGGGGCTAGTCACTAGAAAGACCAAGCTATGATTAGAAGCTTAGAGTTTTCAGCTCCACCCCTCATTCTCCAGAAAGAGAGAAGGGCTGGATGTTGAGTTGGTAATTGATCGTGCAATGTGAAAAAGCCTCCTAAGAGCCTAGCAGTAGGGGTTTTGGAGAGGATCCACGTGAATGAACACATCCACGCGGGGTGACGAACCCAAATCCATAGCAGCGTCTATACTCAGGACTCTCGCAGACTTTGCCTATCTCTTCATCTGGCTGCACATCTGTGTCCTTGATCATCTCCCTTAGTAGACTGGTAAGCATACCTAAGGGTTTCCCTGAGTTTTGTGAGACACTGTAGCAAAGTAATTGAACCCAAGGAGGGAGTTACTGGAACCTTCAGTCTATATAGTTGGTTGGTCCAAAACACAGGTGACAGTCTAGGCTTGCAATTGATGTCTGAAGCATGTGACGGGGGTGGTAGGAAGGGGGGAGGGACCACCTTGTGAGCAGAATCCTTACCCTTTGGGAGCTGATGCTATCTCCCAGTATATAGTGTCCAAATTGAGTTAAATTGTAGGATGCCCAGTTGGTGCCACGGAGAACTCCTTGGTAGCGGAAAACCTCCACACATTTTGTGATCAGAAATGTCAGAAGTAAAGTGTTTGTGTGAGTAGAAAAAAAAATGAGCTGAAGTTTTCCCCTTTAACAGAAAGCAGAAAGGAAAGCCTGGATTTTTCATTTCGGGCACAACCATACGTTATTGGTGGTAATGTCAAATAGTAAAGACTGTTTTGAGGGCATTAAAGGCATGTTATTTAAACTGTTTCAACACTAGGAGTCTATCTTAAAGATATATGCTAAAACATGTATCAAAGAATTACCTGTGTGTGTTTGTAAGTATATTCACCAAAACATTTTTCTATAATTGAAAAAAATCAGAAATAACCAGAAGGTGTATGAATGGTCATCATTAAAGAAATTATGAGCAGACTCTTTAATATAGAGAATAAATTGATCGTTATCAGAGGGGAGGTGGATGGGCGATGGGTGAAATAGGTTATGGGGATTAAGTGCTCATCATTTGCCATGATGAGCACTGACTAATATACAGAATTGTTGGATCACCCTATTGTACACCTGAAACTATTATAACACTGTACATTAACTATAATGAATCAAATAATAAATTTTGAAAAAGAAATTGTGAAACACTATATGTAGATATGAAAAGTTATAAAGAACCCTCATATTGTACTGACACGGGAAGTTCTTCAGAATATATTATTCCTTATTTCTTACTATTATTTCTTATTTCTTATTATTTAAAATCAGGTGAAAAGAGCAAATTGCGAAACAATGGGCAAAAAATATAATGCCACTTTGGTAAAAATAAAGTCATGTGCTTACGATTAAACACATGAAATGTGTGTGTGCATGTTGTATATAAACGTCCAGAAAAAAATCATAAATTTAAGCATCAACTGTTGATAACACTGAATCCATCAGAGTTCAGTCAGGAAGCAAAAATCACCAAAGCTATTTCAACACAGAGAATTTAATACAAAGAAGGTGTTAACTAGGTATAAAGATCTTAAGTAGGTAACTGTAAGTTATGACAGACATAGCAACTACGGTATGCCCTACTACCTCCAGGGCTGGAGGAACAAAGAGAAAAGACTGGAATTATTTAAACTTAAGAGAACTTAGAGGAGGAGCCATGGGGGCCCCATACCCCTGCAGAGGGGAGACAGGTCAGCTGACGCCCGTGCTTCTGAAGGGGCTTATTGAAGCTCATCTGCAAGAGTTGGAGGAGCTGCAAAGCAGATTCAGCCACTTCCCTGGAAAAAACCACCTCTGCTGGGGTGGCACCAACAAGAATGAAAGTGCACAGGAAGCAGATAGGAAGTTCATGGAGAGCAGACAGGAAGTCCACAAGCAGCAGACAGGAAGGAGCAACTCTCTATTCCTTCGTCCCCTTTGCAGTCTCCCTGCAGCCCACCTTTGGCAGAACTTAACAGAGGGAAATATGGTTTTCAGAGTTCCCTCTCCAGGATCACAGAGCAGACTAAATACTGGAGTCAACGACTCCACACAGAGTCAGAATAATTCCAGTGGTGAAGGGTCTTCCTGTGATGGCACTGACAAGGCTTTGAGACTCCAGGCAGATGCTTTTGCAAATTCTCTGAGATGTAATGAGCAATTACCTTCTATGATGAGCAAAACGTCTCCGAATCCATGGGCCATTATTCAGAAGCAGGGTAGGGCTGGAAGCTAGTAATTCAATTACTCAAGGTAGTGCTTCTCAACTCAAAACAGCAGACAGTTACATTTCCATGGAGCAGGAAGAGTCTTTTATGTTTAATTTTTATCAAGCTGTGAAATGAGGTCTTAGCTGTGGGTGTCTCACTGATGCCAGCCGTGCTCAGGAGGCTCTGTCTCTCCAGTGTGTTTAATATTATGCCTCCACAGTGTCCCCCATTGGCAAGCACACAGCCCAAATGAGAGAGCAACTTGTTCCTTAAAAACTTCCCAAAGAGTTTTCTTTCCTCACGATTTTTTTTCAATTTTATTCATCCTACTGTCTCAGAAAGTCCCATTCAGTATCTGCGATCAGTATTAGACACCTAGCAAAAGCATGTCTAAATCAATACAAGCTTCAAGGGAGTCAATCTGCCTTTTCCATACTGAGGGCTAATGGGATTATGGGGTGTGTATGTGTGTGACAGAGAGAGAGGGAATAAAGACAAGGTTTATAGTTTTGCTTTTCCAAGACACCTGAAAAAGTCAACTGACACTTAAACATAAATAAAACAAATTTCCCTTAAATCAGAGAAGCTGATGTGATCAGAATAATAGCATTCTCTGAGTCAGCCCTTTGGGTTTCCATCCAGAGTTAGGTCTGCTTGTGTTTTTTGGAAAGCAGAATGGTAGGAAATCTAGTGCCCTACACACACTCAAGCACACACCCAATGAAGAACTAGAAATGGTAAAAGTTCTGTTGGTTTTTCCACAGGCCCTCTTGGCCTAAGCTTGTAAGCTGACATCCAGAGAAGTGAAACAACCACCCAGAGCCATACGGCTGCAAAGAGGCTGAGCTAGGCTTGGACCCCAAGACTCTTAGTTCCCTGGTCAGGCCTGTGTCTGTTGCCCGCCCCCCACCTGGGCTTTTCCATCTTAGTGAATGCATACAGAACAAGAAGGAGAACATGAAGTGTTCACCAGAAGTTCCCTTGGGGGGCACTTGGATGGCTCAGTTGGTTGACCATCTGCCTTCAGCTCAGGTCATGATCCCAAGGTCCTAGGATCGAGCCCCACATCAGGCTCCCTGCTCAGCAGGAAGTCTGCTTCTCCCTCTCCCACTCCCCCGTTTGTGTTCTCTCTCTTAATGTGTCTCTCTGTCAAATAAATAAATAAATCTTAAAAAAAAAAAGTTCCCTTGGATCAGCAGACCATGTATTTAGGAAGAAATAGTTGAAGACGCATTGAGAATACAGTTTAAAACCCAAAAGATAGGTTCATGGAATTAGAAATAGCTTCTCAACTATTTTCAAAGAATGGATCCTATTAAATGGAGATCCAGTGAATACAGTTCAGGGTCAGGAACTGTGATGAAATAGCTCTGCTTAAGAGAGTAGTTGGCAAAGTAAAATTTGGATTAGGAGGTCATAATCCTGTGGAAAAGAAGAGAAATTAGCAAACTGTTTATTATTTGGGAAAGAATAGGGATGGGAGGACATTAGCAGCTTTGCCAGAGATGAACTTTAGGGAAGAAAAATGTCTAAGAGAGACTCTTAGATTATTGCCTGAGTTGCATGTGTTAGAAACTCCTATCTTGGAGAGGGCAATGTTAACTGGTAAAACAAACAAACACCAGAAGTTCAGTACTGAACATAATTTCTCACTTTACAGAAAATTCTAAGGCAGATGCTCTTCATCAGTGGAGAGCTACCCTCCATATGGTGATTCAGGGACCCAGGCTCCTTTTACCCTGTGGGTCTTCCACCCCCTAAGGCCTTTGAGTTTTTGCTTCCAGCTGGTCGGAAGAGAATAAGACATTGGAGAAGGCACACCCAATTCTTTATACTCATACTCAGAAATGATGCACATCACTTTCATCCACATTCCACTGGCATCAACAAGTCCCATAGGATCCCCTGGATTCAAGGGAATTTGGAAAGGTCGGATCTCTCTGTAGGATCTTCCAGATGTGAAAAGGGGACCAAATTGAGGTAGGTGGCTAGATACCATTGCAATATCCCTTCCCCCATTCCTCTATCAAAGTCTGTATCAATTCCCAAATGTCTGAGAGGCGAGATTGTTTGGGGAGAACTTGAAATTCTGTGACTGGAGTGAGGTGGGAAAATCAATCTGTCCAGGAGACCAAGGAACGAGACAGTTGCTGACATCTGGCTCACACGTACGTGCCATGTACCACTCCTGGGAACATTTGTGTGTACAGGTTAGTAGCAGCTCTTCCAAATTGGCCCAAACTGGAACCCAGACCCTAGCAATTTCTGGAACTGGTTCACTGGAGGTAAATTACGAGTTGCCATGTAGCTGTGTAGGAAATTTGGGTTGTAATTTTGATAGAAGAAGCAGGGAGAAACTTTGTCCAAGTTCTCCTATGGAGAAGTAGGTGGAAAGGAAAATAATGTAGATGCTGACAAGGGAACTGCCCAATCAAGCATGTGGATACATTTTATACTCTTAGAAAGAGAGGACATAGGACCAGAAGCTGAAGATGCTATTTCATAAAGGTTGTGTTTCATAATTCATGGCTGGGCTACACTTTCTGGATCCCTTTTATTTGAGTCTAGTCATGAGGCTAGTTTTGGCCAACGAACTGGGAGTAGAAGTGATGCAGTGCACCCCAATGTTCCTAGCAGCAATGTCCACAGTAGCCCAACTGTCGAAGGAGCCAGGATGCCCTTCAACAGACAAATGGATAAAGAAGATGTGGTCCATATGCACAATGGAGTATTACTCAGCCATCAGAAAGGATGAATACCCAATATTCATGGTTGGAACTGGAGGAGATCATGTTAAGTAAAATGAGTCAAGCAGAGAAAGATAATTATCATATGGTTTCAGTTATTTGTGGAGCATAAGGAACAGCACAGGGGACATTAGGAGAAGGAAGGGAAAAATGAAGGAAGGGAAATCAGAGGGAGAGAATCTGAGAGTTTTAGAGAAGAGGGGGGTGGGGGGATGGGTTCGGCCGCTGATGGGTATTAAGGAGGGCATGGGCTGCATGGAGTACTAGGTGTTATATGCAAACAATGTATTATGGAACACTACATCAAAAACTAATGATATACTGTATGACTAACATAACATAATAAAAAGAAAAGGGAAAATAAAGAAGGGATGTGTGTCAATTTCAGGCTGAGCATTTAATTCCTGGTGAAGATAAGCCCAGGCCCCCTTTCCTCTGTCACAGTAACCTGCAATATTCATCACAGTAACATTCCACTAGTCTACCCCTTTGCCTGATTATACAAACAGGGCACCACTATTGATCTGCCCTAGTCATGTGGTAAGGGAACAATTAACCTTGCTCTTTGGGGCCTCTGGGATTTTGGAATGTTTGTTATTATGGCACAAACTAACCTCGCTTGACTGATACAAAGGTCCCGTGAGAGCCGAGAATAAAAATGCGTCACTTTCACAGTAGGAGACGAAGTAGAACACGGAGCAGATGGAGGAACACTGTCCCCGCTTTCACATCCAAGCACCGCAACACCAGTAACCTGGAGTAGCAATGGAGCAGGGGTGTCATCCGCCACACCCAGCAGAATGGAAAGGAAGTCATACCCTTGAGGATCAAGAAACAGGTAGAACAAGCATCTTTGAATGGGATGATGTGACCAGGATACCACCATGGTGAGCTGAGTTAATTTAATGAACACCTCCCACGGCTGCTTCCAAGCATGAATCCCAATTGGTCCTTATTTCTGTTTCATTTGTTTCTAGAGGCAAAGACCCAGGAGGGGCATCCAACTGGCTGACTAGAAGTCACATGTTATACACAAGGAACAACAGGTGTTGGTGAGGACTCAGAGAAAAAGGAAGTCCTATGCACTGTACAGCCAAGGTGGAAAACAGGATGGAAAGTTAAAAATAGGAGTGCCTGGCTGGCTCAGTGATTAAGCGTCTGCCTTCGGCTCAGGTTATGATCCCAGGGTCCCGGGATCGAGTCCTGGGATTGAGCTCTGAATCAGGCTCTCTGCTCAGTTAGAGACCTGCCTCTCCTTTTCCCACTGCTCCGTTTGTGTTCCCTCTCTGGGTGTGTTTCTCTCTGTCAAATACATAAGTAAAATCTTAAAAAAAAAAAAGTTAAAAATAGAACAACCCTTGATCCAGTAATTCCACTATTGGGTATTTACCTAAAAAATATAAAAGCACTAATTCAAAGGGATACATGAACCCTCGTTTATAGCAATATTACTTATAATAGCCAAACCACAGAAGCAGCCCAAGTGTCCATTGACCTAAGAATAAAGATGTGATATATAGATGTGTATATATGTATGTACACACACACACACACACACACACACACACACACGCACACACAGAATAGAATACTATTCAGCCACAAGAAAGAATGAAATCTTGCCATTTGCAACAATGTGAATGGATCTAGAGGGTAGTGTGCTTTCAAATAAGTGAGTCAGAGAAAAACAAATACCATGTGATTTCACCCATATGTGGAATTTAAGAAATAAATGAGCAAAGGAAAATGAGGGAGAAAGAAAGAGAAACCGAGACACAGACTTCACTATAACACTGATGGTCACCTGAAGGGAAGTGGGTGGGGGGATGGGCGGAAGAGGTGGTGGGGATTAATGAGTACACTTATCTCGATGAGCACTCAGTAATGTACAGAACTGCTGAATCACTATATTGCACATCAGAAACCAATTAACACTACTGGAATTCAAACAAAAAAACTTAATATAAATAAATAAAGAGATGGGGAGAAAAAGTCACATGTTCTAATATAGCCCTCAAGGGGCCAGGAGATAGAGGGTCTCCATTTTCTGCAAACAGAGCTCTTCCTTTGATCCTCCAACATTACACTCAGTGAGAGAGTTCTCCAACACAGGAAATGACCTGGATACCAGAAAGCAAAAATAAAGACGATAAATCCCTTTACAAAAGGATTCCACAGGTTGGCTTTGACCTTGACTCTGCCCCTTTCCGTCCCTGCTCTATTTTTTTCACAGTTGGAAGTCTCAGCCTCAGATTCTCCTACCATAGGATTTTTCTGTAACAGCCTTTGTGGTTGAAAGGAGAATTCTGTATTCACAACCTACTGAGGTAAAAACACGGATCTTTTGACTTGGAGTTTTGTGACCCACCCTCAAGGAAGCATGGTGCGATGCCCATTGGGTTCAAACTCTGCCAACAGGTTAATGTCTTCTGGCCATAAGTTGGGTGCCCAGTGCATCACTCTGCCCACAACCCCTTCAACTACAGGCCAAGCAACTTTGAACAAGTCAACTTTCTTAACCCCGGATCTTTGTACCTGTAGAAGAAGGTTAACAATCCCTGTCTTACAGGGTTGTTAAGAGAAGTAAATGTAATAACATCTCAGAGTGGCTGGCAAAGTGCCCAGCACATAGGAGGGTCTCAAATATGGTTGTTCATTTATCCTCCCTAAAATTTTATAAGCTAGTTAGAAAGACCAGATGCAGCTTTTCCATGAGCTGGAAAGGAATTTTAACATCAGGCTATTCAGGAGTTTTAAAAATGGATTCAGCTGCATAATTCCCCTTTGCAAACATGTGGAAACCCCAAGTGTAAAATAAATAAGGCCAAATTGTTCTGGCTGAGGCTATGGAGGAGCTTGGAGCCTAGGCTACTTGAATGATCCATGTCACTTCCTACTGTCCTTGCTGCCTCCACAAGGTAGCCCTGCCACTCCTCCCCTGAAGTGGAGGGCTCCAAGAAGCACAGACAGAAGGCCATTCTCCACCCCACCAATCCAACATTTATTCTACAGACAAGGAAAATGAGGCTTGGAGAGAAGTAATTTGCTCAAAGGCACCATAAGAACTTTGTCACCTTTTGAAAGTCAGTCATACTGAAAAATACTTAAAAACTCATCTGGATGATGGAGAGATAAGTAATAAAGCAAGTACAATAAAATGCTGATTGTAGAATCTAAGTGCAGGTATCTGGGTGTCCACTGTAAAATTCTCCCAATGCGGCAAAAAATTCTCATCTAGAATGTTGGGGAAAAGTCTGGAGAAACCTAAATCTTCATGGTCAAGAGGCCAATCAGGTTTATAGAAAGTAAAATGGCCTCAAGTTTAAAGTTTATGTACTTTAAGCTTTTAAAATATTTATGTCTCTAAATTGTGTGATCATGTGTGGATAGATTTAAGGTTTTTCTTTATGGGGACATCCAAGAAGATAGTAAAGCATATGCTGGCTATGATTTCTCTTGGATGCCAAAACTATCAAAAGAAATGTGGAAAAACTTTGAAGAGAGTGAGTTTACAGAAGAAATCACACTGGTGATTTAGAAAAACCGCAAATTTTGGACAAAGGAATCACCTTTGATTGTAGGGTCTTGAAAAGTAGTCTTATTGGTGACCTTTCATAGATTTGTGTTGATAATTTCTAACTGAAGTGTAACCTTTCTACACACATACACAGGAGGCACTAAAAGAGACACACACTAGGAAGTGGTCAGGAGAGTCCAAGGGCAATGTTCCACATTCCATGACGAGGCTGTGAGTGGATTAGAGAATAATGAATACAGTAAAAAACAAAAACACATGGTGGAATATTACACAGCCATCAGAAAGGATGAATACCCAATATTTGCATCAACATGGATGGAGCTGGAGGGGATTATGCTGAGTGAAATAAGCCAAGCAGAGAAAGACAATTATCGTATGGTTTCACTTATTTGTGGAACGTAAGGAATAGCATGGAGAACATTAGGAGAAGGAAAGGAAAAATGAAGGTGGAGGATCAGAGGGGGAGACAAACCATGAGAGACTATGGACTACAGGAAACAAACTGAGGGTTTTGGTGAAGAGATAGGTTAGCCCAGTGGTGGATATTAAGGAGGGCACATATAGCACGGAGCACTGGGGGTTATACGCAGACACTGAATCATGGAACACCACATCAAAAACTAATGATGTACTGTATGGTGACTAAAATAACATAATAAAAAATAAAGAAACAAAAACAAACAAAATAGTAATGCTATAAAGCAAATAACACTTTACATGTCAAAAAAAAAATCCAAATTTCAACAAATAGCTATTTTCAAGAGGGGGGGAAAAGGGGGGGGGGAACAAGTACAAGTCAAGAAGGGGTTAACAGAACTTAACAGAACTATCCCTAAAAATAGATGTAGATTTTCCAAACTCTGAATAACAAGAGTCCGTGGAAAAATAGGGGAGGTAAGTAACCTTGAAATCTTAATTAAGGAAATAAGTGGGAAAACATTTCTTATATCTATTAAAGGGAGCTCAACAAACAAATGGAAGGAATTCACATGACTCTGGCCAGAAAAGGCCCTAAAAGAGAAGCCCAAAGCATGTCATTATACACAGTGTAAACATAAGGAAAGACACAGTAAGAAAACAGGGTGCCAAGAATAAAGGGTAATTAATTGGGCAGAAAAGAGCAACTAGTACAGAGGGAAGGAACCAGGATTTGGAGCTGGCAGATGAGTTGCTGCTTTGCAGCTGTGTGGCTTATTCAACCCACCATGTTATCATAGCCAGTTTATTCCATCTTGTTATTCAGCCCCTCTATGAAATGCGGTAATTGTATCTGCCTCCCACGGTAGCTATAGGAATCAAGCGGGATAACCCATATTGGTGGTCCTCCTGCCAACTCAAGGGCTGCCATGATGAGGTGAAGGGGTAAAAGGAGCTCAGAGAGAGAAGTTCCTCCCTGTCCCAGGTTTCCCAGTCAAATCACTCCAATGATACCAGTTTCCCATACATTAGTCTTTTTCATAAGATTTTGTTTGCAGAGAACCTGCTATGGGGGGGCAGAGTATGAAAACAACTAACCATAGTGAAGGTATTTGATGAAATGGAAAGTGCCTATCGAACGTATTAGGATCTATTCCTTCCTACATTCTCAGATATAGACCATGCCTGGAGCTGTACTAAGCACCAAAGAGACAGCAGGGAGCAAAATAGTGGGGAAGACAGACTGTAAACACATGAACTGATACATATATAAGAGGTCAAGTGCTTCCAAGAAACACAAAGTGAGGTCAAAGGATTGGGTGGTTGAGGGTGTTCTTTTAACAAGGTGGTTAGAAAAGACTTTGCTGATAAAGAAGGGGCTCAACCATGCACACATCTGGTGGAAGAATGTTCCATGCACAGGCAGCAATAAGGGATAAGAGAGATAAAGAGGAGATCCATGAGCAAGATGACATAGGACCTTGCTGTCCTCGGAGAGGACAAAGCATTTCATTCTGAGTAAGATAAGGAGCTACCAGATCTGGGGATGGGGGGGTTGGAACAGAGTGGGGACACAATCTTATTTGCATTTTAGATGGATCATTCTGGCTGCTGTGGGGAGAACAGACTGCAGAGTCAGAATGAAAATCAAAACGGAGAAGAAAGAGAGATGTCCGTGGTGAGCAGTGTTGTATTTAGGATGTATTTTTAAATGAGAGCTGGCAGCATTTCTTGGTAGATTGAATAGGACGGGAGAAAGAAGAGTCTAGGGTAGCCCTGAAGATTTTAGCTAGATGAGTTGCAGATTGGACTTGTGGAAGTGAGAACAAGGAGATGTAGTACAGGGGAATTTGGGTGGCAAAGGAGAAGAATCAGGAGTTCTGCTTTGGTGATTTTAGCTGTGAGAGGTCTCTTTGACTCAGAAGAAAGGTCAGCCAGCCAGCTGGACATGCAAGCCTGGGTGTGGGAAAGAGGCTAGTGAGAGCTCACCTCATCATTCATGGATACTATTGAATCTTGGTGGGGGGCAGGTGACTGAAGACCTCTCTAGGGAACAAGTACAAGTCAAGAAGGGGTTAACAGAACTTAACAAAGACGACTTTAATCTATGGCACCTGATCACACGTTAAAAGGATGAAGCTTACCTACATAGGTAATTTAAATATTGTACTGTGTCCTCTTACCATAGGAACTTGGAAAGATAAGAGGGGAAAAAAGAAAAACATGAAAGTGAGGTTCCCAAGACACAAAGGTCTAACAGAAAGTAGGGCTTAGGAAGACATAAGAGACTCTAAGGCCATCTCATACCTACTGCAACATTCAGGTCCAAAGCAGAGTTGGAGGGTCATACATATCAAGAATAGAAAGAAAGAAAAAAACATGACAATTTGATCTAGTTAAATGGGTTTAATTGTGAAACAATATTAGACTGGTGGGGAAAGTGTCCTTCTGATTGTATTCAAATAGAAATAGAAAAGTTCCAGGTATTTAAAGGAAATAATATTTGTAATAAGAGAAAACAAAGAGCTTCATTAAGTAGAAAATAAGACAGGTTGAAGGAGAAAAGGATAAATATGATTATACCATTAAGCAGTAATGGGCTACATTCAGCTTCTGCTTTTAAATATTACCTATTAGCAACCCTGAAAGAGCCTTTCCCAACTTTTAATTAAAATGTCTTTAAAAACACAGAAAAATTAAAATTCAGAACTCCATGAAAAGCCAGGACGGGTCACCAACCTATTTCTCCATAGAATTGGGGAGAACTTCCTTTATGAAAATGGATATGGGAATGGAAGAATTAAACACATGGGAGAGCTCCCTGGGGCTGAAAGCAGACATATGGTCTTCCTTCCTTCTCCCATATTTGGTCTCTGGTCCAAGGTCTGTGCTATCCAAAACCTGAGCGATATCCCCTCTCTTGCAAGAATGCTGATTTTTTTTAGACCATCAGAGTATAAGTCCTCTTCCTCTAAACCCTACCTCCCCTAATCCAAATCAGGGGATCTTTCCAACATTCAGTTGAAACGCACCCCTCCCAGAAAATAACTAGATGGAATAGCTCATGAGAACACTAGGGCCCGAAGCATTCTCGAAGGTAAAACCTTGGGGATAAAAGTTCACAGGAAGAGCCATTGAAAAGCTAGCCATTAGAGCAGTATATTCTGGGAGGGAAGGGTTTCATTTCCTACATGTAGTAAACCACGGGTCTTGGGAGGGAAGGGTCCCCTCTTGGCTAACAGAGCCTCCCTAGAGTACATTTGCCATACATTGGAGATTGGTCTTGGGAGCTGTGTTCACTGAATCTCTGAGACGGATGTTTGACCCAGCGCAAAGTGAACCCAGTAGGCAATGCACATAGCCAACCATGAGTGAGAACCATGACAGTGTCTCTCCCATCTGTCCAGGATAACCACTCCCACCTCCTCCACCACACACTAAATAAATATAATCGCCATCAGCATCAAAGACCTAGTGAAACAAAACTGTAGACCCAGTGACAATGAAATTTTTTACCTAGGCAGGAAAGAAGAAGCTAATCCCTAAAATAAAGAAGGGAGGGGTGGCTGGGTGGCTCAGTTGGTTAAGCAACAGCCTCCGGCTCAGGTCAGGGTGCTGGAGTCCCAGGATCAAGTTCCTTATCGGGCTCCCTACTTAGCAGGGAGTCTGCTTCTCCCTCTGTCCCTCTCTCTGCTCCTCTCCCTGCCTGTGCTCTCTCTCTCTCTCTCTCTCTCTCTTAAATAAATAAATAAATAAAATCTTTTTTAAAAAAATTAAAGTAAAATAGAGATGGGAATTTCAGTAAATTTATTTTTGACAGGCCATAGCTGATCTCCATGTTCCAGGGATGGAAAGCCATAAAAAATAAAAATAAAAATAAAAAACAGGCAGAAATGAAAACACAACAAAATAAGAAGAGAACTAAATGAGATGAGAAAAACTTGCTGAGAAAATTAAAACGTCACTGGGCAAGGGACGTAACTGCTTTTTTCCGCATGCTATCACCAAGGCCTGACATGGTGCCTGTACGCAACCAGTCTATGTTCCAAAAGTTGCCAGAAGTCCAACCAAAGCACCAGAGGACCATTATTTCACACCACAAATATTAAAATATGTTGTTTTTCATGTAAAAGTAGTTCTCTATTGGTAGATTATAGGTCTTGATTTTTTTGGTTAATACTCTGGTAATCTAATCATTATCTATCAGATTAATCATCATTAATAATCAACAGTTCACATTTTGGATAAATTGGATGCAACTGGGGAAACAGGAACATACAGGCAATGGAATAAAATTAAGTAGATCATATGTAATGTTAGAGACTGACAATGTCCCCCAGAATTCATATGTTGAAACCGAATTCCCACTGGGATGGGATTTGGAGGTCGAGCTTTTGGGAGGAGATTAGATCATGAGAGCAAAGCCACCATGAATGGGATGAGTACCTTTACAAAAGAGATCCCAGAAAGCTCCCACGAGGTGAGATTATAGCAAGAAGACAGCGGTCTAAGACCCAGGAAGCAGGCTCTGACCAAACACCAAATCTGCCAGTGCCTTCACCTTGGACTCCCAGCCTCCAGAACCAGGAGAAATAAATTCCTGTTTTTTAATAAACCACCACATTTATGCTGTATTTGTGATAGCAGCTCGAATGCTCGAAGGCATGGAGGTTACTACACGACTCCAGCCCTATTAAGGTTATCCCCTAAAGAGTTAAGTTAATGGCATCTGTCCAGATTCGGAGAAACATTTAGGGCCATTTAAAACCATTAGGTTCAGTACCTATTTTACTTTGGATACACATGCACTTGTCCTCCTCTGTTGAAAATCACTCCATATGCTATCGACATCTCTCCATCATATTAGGTAACAGATATAATAACTGTGAGGTACTTTATCCTGCTCAAAGTGTGCTCACATCCATTATGTCATCAGAGCTTCACAGCAAGCCAGAGAAGTAGATCAGGTGTCTATCTGTGTCCACTCTAAAGAGGGAAGCAGCAGAAGGGGAGAGCGCTGTGGCTTCCCAGCACACAGAAGGGAAACAACAGTAGACCCATAGCCCTCCTCATAATGCTTAGCTCCCTCCCGTTCCAGCCACAGTTCAGCCACAGGACACAGTGCTCAAATATAGCATGTGACTTATGGAGACGTTAGCCCACAAGTGTGCCAAGGACTTCTTCATAACGGCTGGCCAGGAAACTACTAGAATGACAAGTGACTACGGTCCTTAAAACCTGTAAACAAAAGTGTAAGAGGTATGAATGACTTTGGGGGGGAAAGGCATACAAGGGGTATAGAAGGATGGATCTGCACTATTGCTATGTTCTAGTTCTTGGCCTGGGTGCTGGGTCATGGGTCATGGGTCATGGGTCATGTTCAGGTGGCGATTGTTCCTTCTACTGCTTATCCCGAGATGATTTGTGCACTAGTCCGTGTCAAGGTTAGGGGTTGGCTAGAAGTGGAAATCACTTGAAGGCCCAGATATCTTTCTAATTCTGTGCTTGCCTTTTCCTCTCTATATCTTAGTGTTTTGTATTCTTTTCCTCTCCTCTCCCAGGGTGGATAACCCTACTTGTTAAAACTGTACTACAGCAAATGTTGGTAAATGACGAGCCTTGTGGTAGTGATTAACTCAAATCAAACACATTTGTCACTGAAGAGATGGCCTCCAGCTGTTTATCTGGGAAATATAATTGAATACTAATGGGATAAACACTAAGTTGCCAGTTTTATTTTCACTAAAGGTGTGGGCTAAAACAAGAGAGGGTACATTTCTCTATGTTTAAATACAAGGAGAATTTTTATAAATGTATGAAACCTCTTCTAAATTTAACCCGATGATTTCATCATCACCTCATGTCCCTCCCAATAAAGAGAAATAATTAAGAGGATATTCTTATTTACATGGTACAATGGGTCCTTTACTTTAACCCCAAACTTGCTTTGTTCTCGACTTACGGAAGAGCCCATCCACGCATTTCCCACTGCATTAGCTCAGTCTGCACTGCCCAGAGAGGCTTGTTATACCCTTGTTCTTGAACCACACTTAGTAACACAGGAGTTATCCAGAGGTAGGCAGAAGTGATAATGAGCTCTGAAAATATTTGTTAAATAACATGAAAAGTAGATTTATGATGTAAAAGACCATGATGTTGCAAGTGGAGGCGAAAAGTTTGAACAAAATTATTGTACAACGAAAAAAGTCGTGATGACATTCCATAAAACTTCTGACAAACCTAAGCCTACTCCAAACTGAATCATGAATTTGAGCCATGCCCCACCCCTGAGGATGCCTGCCATCTCAGAGAGGCGAAGTACACTCCAAAAAATATAGCAAACACAGACCCAGTAAAGACACCCAGGGAGCGTGGCTAATTCGAATCAAGCATCTTTGGACTAGCTGGTCTTTCAAGTTACAAAGGCATAAGGTGCAGTTTCTAGCATTCCACTCCTTCTCCATTTTTTTCCATTTTGAATGGAAACATACATAGTTGAGAGGAAAAGGTAAAAGTGGTTTTACAGAGCAAAAAAAAAAAATGTTATTAATGGTGTGTTTCTCTGGTTCTAATTCAAGGAGAGTCGCTGAAAATTGTTGATCAATGAATAGACTCAGGTGGACCAGAGAGACAATGCTGAATGGCCACCCAGGAGAAGTGGTAGGGTGAGAAAGATGACATCTCTGCCACAGAACAGTTAAGCAACATCCCAGGGTTCCAAATGTTCACCCATGTTCCCAGGGCTGTGTTGCGGCTGTCCATGAAGTTAGCTAGAAATCATACAGGTCAAGCATGAACAGGGAAGGTGTAACAGGAAACAAGATAAGTTTGTATTAAGGATGCTGGCATAACTGCAGATGACCTCTTGTGAGTGGACTTGGCCAAGACCCACAAGTGGCAGGGATAATTAGAGAGGGATGCAATAGAGTAATGGGGCAGCCCATGCAGGTGGCCCTCATTATCTGGGAAGTCTAGCCATAAAGCTGTATCATCAAAGGTCTTGTAGCAAGGCACAGCCTAGGACCTGGAAAGTCCATCAGTAGGCAATGGGGACCAACTTCCAGAAAGGAAGAGATCTCACAGAATCCCAAGACCACCCATGCTCACAAATCAGATTCTATTTCATACACACCTTGTATAGACCTTGAAGAAAGGTCTTGCCTTTCTACTCCCTCCTGTGTATCCTTTTGCATATGACCCATCACCTCCCACCATTGAGAAAGACTTCCCCAAGTAAGCCAAAACCATGAAGAGAAAGAAGATAATAAAGCATTAAGGTTTTCTCACCCTACCACCTCTCCCAGGTGGCCATTCAGCATTGTCTCTCTGGTCCACCTGAGTCTATTCACTGATCAACAATTTTCAGTGACTCTCCTTGAATGAGAACCAGAGAAACACACCATTAATAACATTTTTTTTTTCTCTGTCAAACCACTTTTACCTTTTCCCCTCAACTATGTATGCTTCCATTCAAAATCTTTTAACAATACACACAAAGGGGAAAAAAGTGGGTCGGCAGGCATGCTAATAACAGTGTGTTCATTTCTCCTCAAGCGCAGCATGCTAACAGAATCCTGTTACACTTTTGTTTTACCCTTAGCTCTATTCTGTAGCACACGGTTGTTATGCTCTCGCTTGGCAGGCACAGCAGAACCAAAGGGATTATACACTTAGCATCTGGAAATATTCCACTATCATCATAGACTAAAATCTGCACCCTGCCTCTTGAAGCCCTGCTGCGCCAAGCCAGTAAAATAAGAAAGAGAAGGATACGTTTGTGCATCCAGAGCAACCGCATCAGAGGAAGCCAGCAGGCTAATGGGAATCGCATGTTCTAGAAGTCAGTGACTTGTTCTGGAAGTGAAACCCGCCTGTGTCTTGTGAGTGGGGAGAGGACTTGGAAAGACTTAGGTGATAGGTTTTTAATGCTGTCAGGGGAACCATTCAAATCCTTGGATTCATGAAAAAAGCACCCTCACATCATTTCTCCAAAAAATGGGGCCTAACTCCAGACTGTTTGTGAGGCAGGTAAACAAAGACCAGCCGAGCAGCACTCAAACTCTGGGGAGCCGCTACGTTCCCTCGGGCTGCTGCCCATCCCTTGTCAGTCTTATCCAGGCCGGTTGCCAGTTCCTGCCTTTGCACGGATTTCTGCAAGCAGGGAGCTGTGGGGCCAGGCAAGGGTAGTCAACCCCCCCGAGGTGAAACTGTCATGGACAGGACATCATCCTCAAGGCTCTCCATCTTTGATGGTGTGAGACCCCGTTCTGGATGCCTGGGCCCTACCACAAATCTACCCTGTTAAGAGTCTCTGAGGACAGGACCCCGACATGCCTGATTGTTAATAGCACTGAACATTCACTGTGCCCTTAACCCCCATGTGCAGAACAACAAGCCCACAGCAAATCGCGGTTTGCAGATTCATTTCCTGTTATGTCTCAACTGTACCATCTGTGACAGTGAGTGATTTCTTCTTTGGAGTAGCTTCTGTCACAGAAATATTCCATGGGAGGACATCTGATTGTAAATTAAGAGAGAGAAAATGCAGGGGCCATGCCTCCGTAAGAAATCCATTAGCCCTATGCCAGTCTTTCCCACCCCATCTCCACTCCACCGGACTTGGGCCAATATGGAAAGGGCCATAGCTTTACCAAATAGAGTTTCAGATCATGGGTGTTCACGTTAATAAGAATTTTCGCTACCCAAGGGCAGCCAAGACAGTAGGATCCTCATAAAGTGTGTATCCATGGGTCCAAGCCCAGTGCCCTTCATGCCTTGACCCTATTTGGAGCACTGTCTGTGTGCCAGCAGGGTTGAGAGCTCAGAGACCATGGCAACTGCCTTTGCCCAGTAGCTCCGGGAGTCTGGGCAAGCCACCTCTCCTTGGAGCCTCATGCCTTCACCAGTGAAACAAGGTTGAAACAAACAGAGTTGGCTCATCAGTGAGTGAATATTTGTCTACTCCCCTTCCCTTCTCCCTGACTTCACCTTCTAATCTGTTCCATCCTCAGACAGGAAGCCTCCATGACCATCATCTGGAAATCCTGTGGGTAAGGCAGAGCTTTGCCTCTGGTTACTGTCTAAGCCAGTGTCTTAACCTCATGTCTCCCACCTGGTGGGCCCCACCTGACCCTAACCTGTGCTGCCCTCCGTTGGATCCCCTCCCACCAGCCCTGGATCTGACCTGGAGCAGGAAAGAAGATGGAACCACTCCAAGCCAGCATCCTGACATTCATCTTTGATTCCCATGGCCTGAGCTCCCCTGCCTGCCCTTCTCTGGAACCCGTTCTGAAACCTAGACCAGCACCTCGGGTCACCTCGAATTTCACCTTTTCCTTTGTTTTCTGCTTTAGTTCCACTGCTGGACACATGTGACATATTCCAGGCTTCATCTTGGCCTAAAGCCCTAAATCTAAACCCCAACCTGTCAGTCACTTATTTCCTTCTGAGAGACATTCTTGATGCCAAGGGTTTCCAAGGCTGTCCAATTAGATGAGCCCTGCCCCATTCCTACGGGCCCTATTGCCCCACTCTGTCCACCTGCCAGTGCCCCCTGGGAAGTGCCCAGATATTGCCCAGGACTTTTGCCATCTGTCCCTGCAGACCCTGCAGCTAGGGTCATGGCCCCAGAGACTGGCTGACCCTAGCAAGTAGGCTTGGTGCTTATCACTCATACCCTGGGTAGATGAAGCCCCTCCCTTCATCTTGAGCTTGGTCCTCAGACCTGTCATCTCCATCTCTTTAGGAAATGTGCTACCTTGACTTGGAGTGACACCCATTCTCCTGCCACTTGGCTTCTGGGGTTTGGACACAACTGGATACTCCCTCCTCCACCAAATGCTTTGTTTCCTCAGAGACTGTATTAGCATCCATTTGCTGCTGTAACAAGTGACCACAAACTTAGCGTTTTAAACATGTAAATTTATCTTTATTTATAAGTGAATCTTTCTTATCTGGAGGTCAGGTTCCATGGGCTAAAATCAAGGTGTCAGCCAGTTCCCTTGGAGCTCTAGAGGGAATCCATCATCCCTTGTCCGTTCTAGCTTCAAGGGGCTGTCCACATTCTTGGTTCGTGTCTCTCTTCCAACTTCAAAGCCAGTGATCACATCAATCTGACTTCTGCTCTCATCCTCACATCTCTTTCTCTCTCCTGTCTCCCCCTTTCCTTCTGAAGACCTCTGTGATTACACTGGGCCCACCCAGAGCAACTCTCTATCTTCAGATCCTTAACTTAATCACACCTGCAAAGTCTCTCTTGCTGTGTAAAATACCATCCCATTCTGAGATGAAGATGTAGACAAAGATCTTGACATTTCTCTCTCCAGTTCTTTCTCCTTCTCTGACCATTCTGCTATATTTTCCATCAGTGGATCTTTAGTCCCCTTAAATGTGGTTGTTCCTAGACCTTCACTGGGATCCTGTTTGTACTACACTCACTCCTGCTTCACTCACACACAGTCATGGGTTAGGTCTTTCCCCCATAGATTCTCAAGTACAGGTCTCCAGCTTAATCCTTTCTCCTGAGGTCAGACCTATGCAATGGTCAGACTCTGGTCCTCTGCCTGGGAAGATGTCAAGACCAGTGTTCCCAATGGGTGCTGGGTTCCTGCACAAAGTCAAGAGTGGCCCATGTTACAGCCTCGGCAGGGAGACCTCAGGAGTTGTTCTATCCCTCTTTCGTGCAACAATGGAAGAGACAAGGTCATTCTTGGGGAAGAAAGAAGTACAGATAGACAGAGGGAACAAACACAAACATCTTCAATTTAATAATCTTACTCTGTTGAGATGTAAAACACCCCATTCTGCACATCTTGCTCTCCTAGAAACTTTTCCATGAGGGCCTTATCCAATATTAGTAACTTAAAAATAATACAAGGAAGAAAGTACACCAGATAACAATGGAAATGACATACCTTATTGAGAACTTTCCAGGGACTGTGTTAAGCATAGTACATAACAAGATCTATCTCATTTAATCCCCATGAGAAGCCAGTGAGGTATTTTTATAGAAGAGAAGAAAGTGTGATGTGGACACAAACTTGGTGAGTAAGTCATTTACCAAGCTCATACAGCCAATGAGAGACACAGCTGGACTTGAACAAAGGTCTACCTGATACCAATGTCCAAGCTGTCAACACTGTCTTCCCTTCCTCCATAAGGCAACACTCATAATTTGGGGTTTGTTTTGTTTTCTCATGGTCACTCCAAAATTCTGCAGGTCTGGAGTCAAGACTCTGTAGCTCTCTATCCACTCGCACACATGAAACTATTTTGCAAGCTCTGGGGTCAGATTATCCAGCCTATCAGCTTCCAAGAGGGTTGGAGTCATGAAAGCACCCAGGGGACAGATTGCCTGAGAACTGCCTGTCTAGTCACCCCAGGCCCCCAACATGCCTGTGTATAATTTGCACTGGTTGGAGGAAATCATTGCTGGCTATTGATTCTGGAAGCAGCTGAGACAAAGGGAACAAATACAGCCCAGTAATGATGCAGTGAGGGAGAAAGCCGAGAAGGGAACCCATGGGCTCACTTCACTCCTTGGTGGTCGATAGGCTGTTTATTGAGACTCATTACTCTTCTGCTCCTGGATCCCAACAGCATGGGCATCACTGGGAGCCTCCCCACCTCTGCCTTATCCTAATAAATACAGACTGAGTTTGTACAGTTTGGGCACAATAGCAGTCTGCTAGAGGGGGTCATTGAGAGGATGGGGTCACCGGTTAGTCCGCAAGCTGGACCTGGACAATGGGAGGCTACTCACCACCTCCCCTGTCCTTGGAATATGCATTCTATTCACTATCTATTCCCACTGTGGGAACCACTCCAAGGATGCAGCCTTGAGGGGTGAGGTGTTGTTGAGGCCATATGGACTACGTACATTAAGACACACAGTTCAGTATTGAAGCCCACTAACCCCACTAAGGCCACCATATAAATTTTTAAGATGTGGTGGGCAGGCACAAGATCTACTCAACTTGTGGCCACCCAAGACAAGCTTCATATGTAAATCTCCTTGCTTAGTCAACCTGCCACCTACCCATCAGGAGTGGTCTTTCTCTTCCTATGGTCCCTTCCCACCCTGGCTTGAGACCAAATAGGCCCCTAGTGAAGTCCTGAAAGGTTCAACAAAGGGAGGTAGCTCTGTGCTATAATCCTGTAAAGGTGGACAGATGTGCATGTTCTAACCTCCTATCCCCCACCTTCCTCATCCTGTCCACAGAGCTCTTAGATGATTCACTCTACTATAAAACTGTTCTAAGAAAAGATAGAACAAGAGAAAGGAGACAGGGAGGTACAATGAGAAGGAAGGAAGAGAGGGAAGATAGGTGGGAGAAAAGAGAGAAAGGGGAAGAAAGAAGAAAGGAAAGAAAGGAGGGAAGGATGTGGGGAGAACACCCTTCCCCTCTGCATTGGCATAACGTTTTTTCATTATCCCAATACCCACTGAAGTCTCTGAGTACCTTGTAACACAATGGACGATCAGGAAGACAGGAGAACACATTAGAACACTACAGAATTAGACACCGTGTCTGCCAATTCTTAACCTTCAACAAGCTTTTGTTATAATAAAAAAATATTAAGAAGGTGGCTATAGCTGTAAGGATCTAGAAGCCCTTCTTTCTGAGAAGGACAGGTATAGAGACAAAGAGGGTCAGCAGCTATCAACAGAGCAGGGTTGAGATATCCCAATGCTCAACTGCCAAGTTTTCAAAACAAATCTGACCTCCTCTACTATAAGCATTGAGCAATTTTTCCCCACGGATCATACCCCTATAGATAGCTGTCTAGTAGTTCTTTAAACCTGGAGTTTCCAAAACATTTGTAGCAGAAGAAAATGCATAATTTCTTTTTTTTTCTTTCTTCTTTTCTTCTCTTTCTCCTTTCCTTTCCCTTCCTTTCCCTTCCTTTTCCCTTCTCTTCCCTTCCATTCCCTTTCCTTTTTTTCTCTCTTTCCTTAGCTAAGGTAACACTTTTGGACTTCCCAAACACGATTTTAACTCCCACTACAAAAAATTGATATTCCTGGCTGCTTATGTTCAAGGTGTTCCTCCAGAAACACCTTCAAAATGCATGGGCTCACCACACTACCATTCTCCCATAAGTACAAGAGTGAACTGAGTGTTCACTGTATGGCAGGCAAGTAAAGGAGTAGAGAGCAGGTCACTAGGTCAGAATGAATGGCATGGTGCTCACCTCTCTGTAGTCCTCATAGGTGATATCAAGAATCATCAAGAAGTTCCTTCCATGTCAGACCCCTGATCCTTCCAGGCCCCTGGTCTGGCTCTAAAAGTGGCACTAAGGAACACTTGAGGAAGAATAAGGTCATTACAAGCACTACCTTCAACATTCCAAGTTCCCCTGAGTTACCTGGAACACCAGGCTGTTGCACATGATGCCTAGCACACAGCAGCTCTCATTAAAACAGACCAAGCATGGCAAACCATGGAGGTCAGGTGTGGAAGGCTACCATGTGGCTTTAAAAGCATCAGGTGCCCATTCTATGGCAAGCACTGGAAGATACACTTTATACGCATTAGTTGCTTATAAATCCCAATAGGCCCACGAAGTAGGTCACTTTACACATGAGTGAATAAACACAAAAGGTAAAGGGACTCATCATGATCTCTGAGACCCTCCTGCTCCTCTTGGAAGCAACTCTGATGCTTCCACCTGACTTTGGGGAGAGCCTGGGAACGCCAGAGAATCATGTAGTCAAGCCCCTAGAAAGAGAAGCACTGAGATGGCTTCTGTGCCTGCTCTTAGGATATCTCTGGGTGCACACACTGAAGAGCATTCGGGAATGATGTCTCATCCAAACCACTGGCACAGTAAAGTCTACTTTGTCCTAACATTCCATCCATCAGGGGCCCAAAGGAGTCCCGTAATTCCCTCCTTGGTTAACAGCAGTCAGTTAATTTTGATTATCATGACCTAGACTCTGGGATGTAGAAGGAACCTATTTCCTACCCTGGGAGACACAATACTTGAGAGAGTGTTACAGTACCCAAATACCACTTCTTTCAGCTCAGTTAGTTAATAATTGTTGATTAAGAGCCCTCCATGACCAGGGCGGCGCCAGGCACAAGAGATACAATAGTGGATAAGACAGACATGCTCTCTGCCCTCACAACAAACAACCTGGTGGTCATTCCATTTCAAGACAGACACTTGACAATCTAAAAAGTGCCCAGGAGGAAGGCCGATGGGAAAAGGTCAAGAAAACCAAATGACAAGATCAGTTAAGATATTGGTAATTTTTGAAGTTGAGTGACGATTACATCAGGAGCATAGTATCATACTAGTCAATTTTGGGGTTTGAAATCTTTTTATCTCAAGAGATGGTCATGTGGAAAACAAAGTAAATACATAGTGTGCTGTCCAGAAGACTCATAAATGCCCCCTTAAGATTTCTCAGAACTTTTGAAACCAAAGTGGTCACACTCAGTCCACTCCAGAGTGGCATAAAGTAATCGGGGAGAATAACAACTACCCCTGTTTTCTGAATGAGGCAAAGACTAGATTCCCAGAAGCTCAGAAGCAGGAGAATTCGATTCTCCATCCTAATGTTTGACTTGGTTACAATCCCATTCACCACCACACAAGTCAAGGTTATGGGGAGATGGGTCTGAGTCTAACACGAACAAGAACTTTTAAAGTCTGAAGATGTACAGACATCCTTGAAAAGTAGTGAGTCTACGGTCCTACAAGTAACAAGCAGAAAGTGGTGGAAGCTTCTCCCACTAGAAATGACTTGGAGAGATTTCTGCTCTAGGTGGGACTGTGGATTGAAAGCTTCAAGGGGGGCCTCCAACTATCAATTTCCTGTGGTCCTAGAGATTTCAAAAGGCTTCTTTGCATTTCTTCACTGGTTCCTTCTCAGGTGCATAATGACGGGGCAGGGTCATCCAGGTTCCTGCTTGTGTATTGAGAGGAAGGACACCAAAGAAAAACAGCACCCAATTAATGAGCAGGAACCCTCTGGCATGCACTTGCTGACTTTATATGCATTATCTGACCTAATCTTCACATAAACCTCATAGGCAGATACCATAATTATATTCGCGGCATGGGGAAGCAAAGTAACACCAGGCTGACAAAAGGTTCTTGGCGAGAATCTCGATAGTAAACCTTGAGGTTATGGAGAGAGACGGCACGGCTCCTGGGAGGATCTGATCCCTCTTCCTTTGCTCAAAATTCTCTAGCACGGGAGGAGGGCAGTTCAAGACAGACAAGGGCATTTAAGGAGTGGAAAGGGAAAACAAAAGCACCTGCAGAGCCAATTAGTGAGTTGAAATTCAACTCCCAAACCTAACTGTTGGTTCCTTGAGCTCAAGTCCAGAGCTTTGATCACAGTTACTAACTCGTGAACAATGAGGACTGGCCTGGGTTCCCTGTAGGGAAAGGTAAACATTCTTGGGGAAATGCAAACATATCACTAATGGTCTAAAATGGCCTGTAATGGAGGCATAATTTCTTTCAGGAACAAGCGCTCTCTAAAGGGAAAAAGGTTGTTATTTTTATAGCCTGGATACTGATCTTTCCAGCGGCAGCCAGAACTCTTCCTATGGAGGTGACAGCAGCCGCAGGGCAGATAAAAAACAAAATACTAATTTCCCAACCAAAACCCCTGCTTGGTGCCTCCTCCAGTGGGGAGGTGAGTGTCTCCCACTATAGTTTGCTCTGAAAGGGAGGTGGAGAGGTGAGGCTGAGAAGGTATAATTACAGGAGCCTGGCACATCTCGGATTGTGACACCAGATGAGGCTTTCTCTCTGCCTAGCGCACCCCTGAAAGAACCTTCCCCGCCACCTTTATCAAAACCGCTGTCAGAAGAGCACCCCTCTTATTAAACGCTGCTCGGCATGTCTGCACGGGAGGCCTAATCACAGGTGGTAGGCCTGGAGGGGAAGCGGTTCAAGGGGAGGGAAGAAAGAAAAGGCAAGAATGAGCTGACTAAAAACACAGAAATGAGGTGTAAAAATTCGGTTAGAGACCTAGGGAAGAGGTGAGGAGATGAGGGTGTGGGGGAGGGGTGGGACTCTGGAGTTTTCTTTAGTTCTCCTGGGGGTGGGTCAGAGTCTTTGTTTTTCAGTCCTTGGTGGCAGAGGGCAGAAGGTTCTAGAAAGGCAGGAAACGTGGGAGAATGTAGTCCTGGCATGGTCATATCTCCCAGTCCCACTTGCTACAAACTTCAGTGAAGTAATAGAACAATGAACTAGGGAGCTCTCAGCAGCCTGCTTGACCGCTTGGCAGGTGCACCGAAACACGAGTGGTTTCACAGAATCCAGGTCCTGGGACGTGATGTAGGATTTGTGACCCCAGAGTCATGAGGATAGGCCGGTGGGGAAAAAAGGCAGCCACTAGGAGGGTCTTAGTCACCAAATAATAACATGATCTTGGAGCAGGGGTGAGCAAAACCCAGGGCACATTGGAATCACCTAGGGTGGGAAGTAGGAGATTTGGGCATCCCTTTTCCTTTCAAAGCTGTCCAGATGATTATAACTTCTGGTTGGTGCTTTGGTACCACGGCCATGGAAGAAGCAGGGCTCGTGCTCTCCCAGGAACACCCACTCCACCCCACCCAACCCTCCCCAACCACCTGCAAGACACAGCTTACATGTTACCCCAGGGAAAAAACAACCACTCCTGAGCCCATAGTCGTGAGAGCACAGTAATGAGCTAAGTGCTCTAGGGAACACAGATAAAATAAGAGAGCCTCTGTCCAGTTTATAAGCGCAGAGAGGGAGAAAGAGGGTGTCTGGTACAGAGAGGAACTCAATAAATATTTAGAAAATGAAAGAATGAGAGAGTAAATAAATGAATAGCTTGACAAAAGTAAACTATACATGTCACTCTGGGAAAACGGAAGCAGGTGTAATGTGGGAGGAAGAGCGCTGGATGGGGTGGGATGCGGCGGGGGTGTACTTTATAAAGGTGGCAACATTCGAATCAGGCTTTGAAGGAAAGGTCATAATAACATTTAAGGTTTGTTCAGAGCTTTAAACTTGATGTTTTGCGTGCATTAGGGCATTTAGTGGCTTTTAATAGGGCTCGAAGTTGGCGTTTTGAGCCCTACTGTAGAGGTGAGGAAAGATCAACTGACTTAGTCAAGGTCAGGAAGCTAGTGAGTGAGAAGAGCCCAGGACTCACAGCAAAATGCAAATTTTAAAAACTGACAAATAGAACCAGAAAAATAGCATATATTTTTAATACTTAACTGCCTGATGCTCCTTTGAAATACTTCCTTCAATTTTGGGGGCCGCATATTTTTTTAAAATTTGATTTAATTTTTTGTTATTTTTTAAAATTTTCTTTGTACTATGTTAGTCTCCATAAAATTTTTTTAAAATATTTTATTTATTTGACAGAGAGAAACACAACTAGAGAGGGAACACAAGCAGGGGGCTTGAGAGAGGGAGAAGCAGGCTTCCCGCCGAGCAGGAGCCCGATGTGGGACTCGATCCCGGGTCTCCGGGATCATGACCTGAGCCGAAGGCAGTCGCCCAACCAACTGAGCCACCCAGGTGCCCTCCATACAATTTTTGATAGGCTTTTCCTATGATAAAAATTTCATAATACTTTTTTGGAAAGGAAGCATGGCTAGACAAAACTTGTTTTATATTATTAAGAGTTTTGAGATGCCTACTTGTTGATGATAATGGTCTATTTATCAATTACTTCCTATAAAACTAGAAGATTTGGGGACATTTTAAGTACTCTTGTTCAGGGCAAATCTTAAATATTCAATGACCCTCATTTACCAATGTGATGTCCTGTCCCCATTGCCATGGTATGTTTCATGTTATGGTCCAGGAAGGAAATTTTATCTCGCCTAAGCATGGGAGGGGATCAGTCCTCCACTTAATAGCTGTACTTTTCTGATACTTGAACTTTCCACAGACTAGATTATGGTTCTGTACACTTCAAATTCTGTTCCTTCTCTCTGTTGTGTATTTGTTTTTGGCTCTGGGTTCTGTAGGGTCCGCTCATAACAGCAGATGACCCTGGCCTTGCACCCTTGTGTCATGATACCAGGGAAATCAGGACCACGGACGTTAAGACCATTCCTGGAAACCATACCTACACCAGGAAGTCCAGCAAGCACCTAAATATGCTGAGAAAGGGCAGCAAATGACACACATTTGTGCCACTGAGCTCAGCTCTGAGAGTGCATGTCAGCTCGAATTCTTCAGAAAGAGGTAACAGTCTTAACTGATTACAGTTACAGTATCTTTGGTTTGTGAATTTAGGAAAAATGTAACACCATACACACTGCCAGGGTTTATCTACTGCCTTAGAAGGGATGCCAGCAAGGGAGGAGCTTCAAGCTTCTGCTTCATCAAAGTAAATTTACCTGTGGCCACATTTCCATGCTTTGCAGAGAGTAAGCCATGAATGAATGAATGCATGCATGAATGAATGTTTTTGGTTTTTTTTCTTAATAGGGAAGCCTCAGCTGGGAGCTGGAATTACAGGACATCCAGCCAACTGTTAATGAGCTGAGATTAGCTTTTGAATCAGCAGAAGAAAGAAGAAAAGCCTCATGGGTATAGATGGGCATCATCCAATCCACTGAGGGCCTAAATAGAACAAAGAGGCTGGGAAGGGCGAGTTGGTTCTCTTTGCTTGGGCTGGAACATCCACCTTCTCCTGCCCTCCAATGTCAATGCTTTTGGTTCTTGGGTCTTTGGACTCTGACTAGATGACATCCCCAGCTTTCCTGGTTTTCCCGCTTGCAGGTGCCATATTGTAGGACTCCCTGGCCTCCATAATCTCATAAGCCAATTGCTATAATAAATTTCTATTCTATTCTATTCTATTCTATTCTATTCTATTCTATTCTATTCTATTCTATTCTATTCTTATAATCTCTCCTATTGGTCTGATCCTCTGAAGACCCCTGGCAAGTACAAAGCAAATACACAACTCCCATCATTCCAATTACATTCCATCATCTTATGTTTAGCCCTGCACACTGGCCGTGAAATGGATCTGATCTCTGGTTGTCATCTAGCCCTACTGACTCCCACTACCCTTTCTATAACACCCAAGTCAATGACTCCAAACCATGGAATGAGACATGATCCTGAATGGTACCCTGCAGTTCATCCCCCTGAACCCCTTCTCTGGCCTGCCATCAATTTTCTAATCAACAACTTTGGGGTCCCTATGTTCAATCTATTTTTAATCCATCTGATTGGAATGCCATCCAACCCAAACTTAAAACTCACAGGGATATCCAATGCCTTGGTAGAATCCATGTGTCTTCCATATTTTCACAATCCAACTAGTTGAGGGATCCTATACAAAAAATTAAATGAAGGTAGTATAAGATCCTTTTTGTCTTAGTGCATTTGTATAGTTTCCCGTTGACCATCACTTCTCTTTCTACAAACTCATGATGCTGGCTTAAAACCATGTGTTTATTATACAGCATTTCCCTAGCTCATCTGACTCCCAGCTCTCTTTAGAGAGCAGACCTCTTTGCCATGGTTAAGAATCCATCTTGTAGTGTTTTTAGAGGTCAGTGATTCCAGAATATATTTGTATGCAATTATTAATATCATAATAACACCTTGTGCTTGATATGGTGCTGTGTGGTTCTTTCTTATACAATCTCATTTATCAAAAAACTACCTGAGGAAAAAGGCAAGAATTCTGCTTTATGAAAAAGAATAATGAACTCTAATCATTAATGTCCCATTCAGCTCTAGGACAGTTGACTCTAATAAGCCAGTGCAATTGTATTTTCCCCTTGAGCACTGTGAAGTCCAGGTAATAGGATAGTAGGGCACTAAGGGCCATCATCTCTATGTTGCAGTGATTGCTAGAGCAAGGAGAACATTCTACAAGCCAGTGATCCCTAATAACATGGGCAGCCTCTGTTATGACTTAGGCTATATAATGTAGTACTATGCAGCAACTCTGGGGATGGGGCCAGGAATCTGTGTTTCAACAGGCCCTTCTGGGGATGCTGATGCATGTTCCCATTTGAGAGCCTGAATTAATAGAAGGTCAGCAAACATTTAATCAGTAGATGAAATACTGGATTGCTCACATGGTCATTTCACCATCAACACAGAACTGGGACTCTCTACTGAGAGTACATTAGACTCTCTGTGAGAGGACGTATCAAAAGAGTCCAAACTTAGAGGCCGCTGTTTTCAAGGTCAGTGGCAGATTACTGGAAGACAGTGAGGGGCATCAGATGCAATGATACCATCTGGGGATATGGAGAAGTGGTAGAACCAGCCCTGCTTGATTCACTTTGCTGGGCCCCCTGCTGTCAAAGGCAATGCCACAGAGCAGAGCATAAGCTGATTCAACTCATTCTGGCCCTAACAACAAGTATACAATGTGCTGGGTCCCCATACAGAGTGTCTGCCTACCCCTGACCCTTTAAGTCAGGACCAAAGTTCAGGTATAGACTGAAGGGGTTTCCCAGGAGATGAGTCTTTCAGTGCTAAAACTGGGGGTGTCCCAGGCAAATTGACACCAAGTGACAGACCTGGACTGCTCCCCAATCCTGAGCCCTCTCTTATCAGAAGATTCACTCCATGTCAGTTTGATTCTCAGCCCATTTCTAATTCTCCACATCTGGTCATTACATGCGGCCCCACTGGTTTTGACCATAGGTTTTCTGTCTTGCATTTTGAGTAGGTCCTAAGCTCTAGTTCTTGTCAATGCAGACAAACTCACAGGACACAATCTCTTGTCGATCATCAGGTCAAGCACTCCTTCCCCCACCCCCACACGTCCACAAGAAGGATATTTCAGCACTTGCAGATGAACTGGGAGGTCATAGAAAAGAAGACATCCAACTCAGATTCCTTTACAAGATGTTTGCATAATTGTTTTGCTTCCCAATTAGTCGTATTATCAACCCTTAGCTTCTTACCCACCCCATCCCACTCCAACAATTTTGCATGTATGGACATTTATACAAACTGACTCTTAAGGAAATTGTAAAATGTGAGTTTGGGGCTTGTGTCTTACAATTGTCAATGAGTCAACAGTATAAGACAGAACTATAGAACTGGGATCTCATCTACCCTTCCCTGAGGGCCTCTGACTTCGGAAAGGAAACCAGGTCAGAGAAGAGGCAAGCGAGGGAGCCTCAAGGATCTGAGATGGATTATGCCAGCATCTTCTGAGGCTGTGATGCTGAAAACAATCAGTAGAACTCTCATGCAGAGGGCACTTGGGGTACCCAAGTCACATTTTATAGCCCACGAGCTGTCTTAAATTTCTAAGCATTCTTAACCTATAAAAGGACCTTTACAGACAGGATCCCCAATGTGACCCCACAAAAACTCTGAAACTAACCCTAGGAGACAGAAAAAAAGTTTCCACTGTCATCTTTCTGAAGAACCAACTGAGGCATCAAAGGAACTCAAGACTTATTACTAAAACAACTGTTTGTTGTTTTAAAACAACTGTTGCTCCCAACTTTGTGGGTCAGGAGGTCTCAGCCAAGAGCTCAACTCTACTCCATGTGGCATCAGCCTGGGAGGCAGGGAATGGAGAATCCACTGCCAAGATGGCTCCTTCTCTCACATGTGTGGTGCCCAGGTGTTCCAGGGCCCTCCTCACTCCAAGGGTATCACATCCTCCAGGAACTCTCCACATGGCTTGGACTTCTCACAGCATGGTGTCCTCATGGGAGACACATTTGGAAGGCCGCTGATTCCCACAGGAAGGAAGTGGAAGCAACTGGACCAGTAAAGATCTATGCCCAGAACTGGCGAAGTCATTTCCACTGTATTCCAGTTGTCAAAGAAGTTGAGTCAAAGCAGGGGGACACCACACTTCCCAGGAGAGTAGGGTGGAGTCACATTGTGCAGCAGTGTGTGGAAGGAGAGGTTGTTCTATCTCCTCCACAGACCAGAACTTTGATTTCCAGAATCGCATTCGCTTGTGTTTCCCAACAGATCATACGTCTTTTTTTTAAAAAAAGATTTTTATTTACTTATTTGAGAGAGAGAGAGGGAGGGAGAGAGAGAGAGATAGAGGATGAAAGGGAGGAGGGTCAGAGGAAGAAGCCAACTTCCTGATGAGCAAGGAGCCCAAAGTGGGTTTCGATCCTGGGACTCCAGGATCATGACCCAGGTTGAAGGCAGTCGCTCAACCAACTGAGCCACCCAGGCATCCCAGATCATACTCCTTAGTAGGCACCAAGTAGAAATGATACACATCTATTCACCTTCGCAGAGCCTAAGTGCTTTACACACAGCTCCGTGTGTCCCTTGTATATCCTTTCCCCAGAAAACAATTAGAGTTTAATGCCATTTTTGGCAATTGTAAATTCACAAGTTGATAGTAAATATTTTTTTAAGCCTGCAAAACATACATTCAGAATCAGTTCATTTGGGATTTGTAGTGATTTTAGAAATATGTTTGCAAATCAAATTATCAATTCAACAAAATTGGAAGGGGGATGTTTAATCTACTTAAGAAAATTAACTCTGGGTATTTGGCAATCACTTTATCAGCATTGTTTGCATGTAAATATTGTGCTTATCAGTGATTCTTATCTAGTCATTAAAGTAGGCCTTGTAGTTGGCTAAGCTCTTGTCATAATTCTACAATTTTCACTCACTAGGGCTGGCCACCCTCCAAGATATTCCAATTAAGAGTTTATTACTCTGTCACACTTTCAGGGGCCTGTGTCGACATATAGTTAAATTCTATCTAGAGGACGTATCCCAGGC
Source organism: Spilogale gracilis (assembly GCA_004023965.1). NCBI lineage: Eukaryota > Metazoa > Chordata > Mammalia > Carnivora > Mephitidae > Spilogale > Spilogale gracilis. The sequence goes on along the minus strand of PITA01007766.1, from coordinate 5,806 downwards.
TACGGCTGCTCCTGCTTCTGTGGGATTTTTTTTTTTTTTTTGGTCTCGTTTTTCTAATGAAAATAATCTATTGATCCTGTTCATAAGAGAAGCGCACAGCTTCAAATCATTACCTCCTGGCAGTAACTAATTTTTGAGTCTTCTCTGCTTCACCACACTCCTTAATGGCAGTTGAATAAATATCTAAGATGCAGACTTCTAGTCCTTTCTGAAGGATAGCTCCTTCCTTCCAACGAGGAGGCAAAAGTCGATAAAACCAACAAATATTTACCAGGCACCAACCAAGGCACTGAACACCAAGCCAAGGGCCAGCAGGACCTCTGTCCTCAACAAGCTATGGAGACAGTACAAGCCACAACTCGTGAGTCACAGCTCATGGGACCAGGGATAGACGCATGACCCAAAGACAGACAGCCAGTGTGGCCCACGGATGTGTAGCCTATCTCAGGTAGATAAACTGGTCCAATCCTGTGCTCACCAGATTTTTCACTAAAAGACATGGAAGGTTTGGCCAACAAGAGAAATAACAACTGGGACAGAAAGGTCGTATAGATTCAGGGACTAGGGCTGCCTTTTTTCTTTCTTTCTTTCTTTCTTTCTTTCTTTCTTTCTTTCTTTCTTTCTTTCTTTCTTTTTGTTTTGTTTTGTTTTGTTTTGTTTTTTCAGAAAAAGCTAGTCTGCAGAAAGAGTAGCACTGAGCAAAACAGCAGCATGTGGCCACAAAGACAGAGATAGAAAGAGAACAAAACCCCAGTTACCTTTCCAGTTCCCAGCTAGAGTTCCCCAAAGGCTGGTTCCAGTTGGATTTCTTCTTGGGTTCTGGCATCCCTCTTTACAATACAATCAGCATGTTCTGTGTTTGAGCTGATCTGCCTACGTTCTATGACCTGGAAGAACCTCATGTCCTTATGTGCTGAATACCACAGGAGTGATGTTGATAACTCAAGGATTCATCTGACAAAGAAATGACTTTGGGCTCTGGCTGAGGATCAGAATGAAAAAGTTGAACACAATTTGAAACACTGTCTCTTTTCTGAGCCAAGAGACCCTTCTGATCTTTACAAATGGCACAAAATGAAAGCTTCTGCAAAAGTTGCCAGGAGTGTTGTCTGGGAAGAACCATATAGCTGGGGGACAAGAGCTGGGTGGAGACTTCACCTGGGCTCCATCCTTTTTGGACCTTTGGGGGGTTTGCGACATATACTGAATGAAAAATGAAGATGCACTTTATTTTTTTTTCACAGAATGTGCTGCCATAAACAAATCCGGTAGCCCTCCAGCATCCTCCTAAAAACATGTCACCCTGGAAAAAGTTTGGGCTACTTGACCTGGCTACTGGGTCTACCACAGTCTGGTTCAAAGCAATGTTTCCAGCCATGCTGCCAACTACCCACCTTCCAGAACCCTCCATTCCAGTCATTCTTGTCTCCTGATGTAAAACTTACCTTTTAATTTTATTTTTTGAAAATAATAAGAGTATTCTTTTATAGATGCATCAATATAAGAAATCAAATTGGGGCCAATAAATACATATTTCAAAAAGCCCTAAAAGAGAGAGAAAATACCATATGATCTCACTTATACATATGGAATATAAAAAACAAAACAAATGAAGAAACAAAAATAAATAAGTAAACAGGGCCATAAATACAGAGAACAAACTAGTGGTTGCCAGAGAGGAGGAGGGTGGAGGATGGGCACAACAGATAAAAGAGATTAAGAGGTGCAAAATTCAGGTTATAAAATAAGTAAGTCACACAGATGAAAAGTGCAGCATAAGGAATATAATCAGCACTATTGTAATAACATTGTATGGTGATGTATGGTGACTACACTTACCCTGGTGAGCAGTGAGTGATGTAAAGACTTGTCAAAGCAATATATTATACACCTGAAACTAATATTACATTGTATGTCAATTATACTTCAATAATAAATTTAATTTTTTAACTATTTATTTATTTATTTATTTGAGAAAGAGAGTGCATGTGAGGGGAGGGGAGGGGTGGAGAGAGAGAGAGAGAGAGAGAGAGAGAGAGAGAGAGAGAATCCCAAGCAGACTCCCTGCTGAGCACAGAGCCTGACGTGGGGTTTGATCCCATGACCCATGAGATCATGCCCTCATCTGAAATCAGGTGCTCAGCAAACTGAGCGACCCAGGTGCACCTTCAATAATAATTTTTTTTTTTACAGATTTTATTTATTTGACAGAGAGAAACACAGCAACAGAGGGAACACAAGCAGGGGGAGCGAGAGAGGGAGAAGCAGGCTTCCCGCCGAGCAGGGAGCCCGATGTGGGGCTCGATCCCAGGTCTCCGGGATCATGACCTGAGCCGAAGGCAGTCGCTTAACCAACTGAGCTACCCAGGCACCCCTCAATAATAAATTTTTAAAAATTAAGTAAGACTACTTAATTTTTTATTAAAAATGCGGAAAGTAGAAGATTCTACTTTCTCTGCTCTGGAGGTTTGCTTTTGCTGCTCTATGCACTTCTTTGTACTCCTTCCAACACCCACATCACTCTCAACCCCCTGCACTATCCACCTTTTCTTTGGGCTTCATGCAAGGGTCAGCTTTTCCTCTCCAAAGCACTCCAAGATTAATCCAATCCACTTTTCCCACCACTGTTAGAGATCCTATAGACCATCCGTCAGTTTTTTATGCCTTTCCAACTAGTTCATTTTTACCAGCCCCACCAGGGAAGCCCCAACCTACCCCTTCTCTTCCTCCCCCTGCTGTTGTGATCTCAACATGCCTCAAACTGAGCCTTCCCAGAACAAAGAGATGAAGTTAAAAGGAAATAGCACAGTTTTGATAGCACCTGGTCAATAAACGTGGGGGGGGGGGGATCTGAGGTTCACACATGACAAATAAGACAGCTGGGGTCTAGCTGACAAAGCACTGACATTGACTCTGGGAATCCCTTTACTGACTGAGGGAGCATAGCCAAGTCATTTAACCTTCTGAGCCTCGGTCTGTATCAATAAAATAAAGGGGATAATCCCAATCCCACAAGACAATGGAGAAGAGGAAAGGGGGGCAAATAAGTGGAAGAATCAGGCACTGTGTGGTTATCCTTGGATTTAACCCCTGTATCCAGTGACCAGAGATTTACCATATTGCCACATACGTTCTCCTGGGCAGATGGTAGTTTTCTGGAGATCAAAGACCATGACCCTACTTCCTCGAATTCCCAAACTTTCTAGTGTACATCAGAAGTTCCTGGTAGATATTAATTGATCAAGTGAAAGCTGTATACTGAAAATTTTTAATAGCACACACACACAAAATCAGAAGACTCGGGTTCCAATTCACTCCACTGCATAAATCATTCACTGTGTTTCCATAATCTTTTCAAAGAGCAAGTATAGTCAATTTCCAATTATCTGTGTCAGTGGGGAACAGGAATAGTCTGAATAATGAAACCCACAAATAATCCATACATTTAATTTTAGTAGTTGCTTCCAGCCAGTATGAAAATTTCCCACTGTGAATGTGACTATTTTTCCTGCCCCTCCTTTCTCTTCGTTAGGGGCAAATATTGCTGAAAGGCATCGTCCGCAGGAAGAGGGAAAACCCAGGGTCTAGACAATCTGCAGGCCGGCTAATCAGCCTTCGAATGATGAAGGCTGGTTCAGCTTCATAGGAAACATTGCCTGATGCATTGCAAATGGCAGAGTGGTATCATAGGACCTCACCCTAGATTCCAGCCACACTGACCTCGTGACCCCACATGGTCACCCGCTATGCACAACCCATGGCTAAATCAGCCCAAGTGGAGACGACTCCTCATTCTGGAAGAGAGACTCACAGGGCAATAGCACAAGAATCATGGCACACAGTACCACGTCTACTGTCGTCAATTAGCAAATAGCATTAAATACATACTATAACATGTGCCGATTATACATATACCTCCATGAGCATATTATGCATACACACAAAGCAATGACTGTGACTTTGAAAAATGAAACAGACTCAGGAAGAGACAGGTATGATTGGAGAACCCCTCCGGAAGGCCACTCCTTAACCAGGATCTTGAATACAAATGTCCCTTGGGTCTACTCATTTCAGATGACTTTCTTAAGGATAGCCACAAAGCCATTTGTTATTGTTCCAACCTGAGCTAAGAGTTAGTGTGCTTTAAATATATATATATATATATATATACATATATATATATATATATATGTAAAGGATTAATTCATTTCCTCTAATTTCTCTGGAGTTATATGCTGTTAAACCTAAGGTTGCCGAGAAGCAGCTGAGGGCTCTCCCAGTGTAGGCGATTCCAAGTTCACCAGCATCTCCTCCATCCCCTATTTCTCTGTGACACTGAGGACACCTGTCAATTGCTCTTGTCACCTGACAGCTGAGTCCTCCACTAATTTATTTACCTTACTCACCTGGCTTCTCTCAACTTTCGTATCTTCGTAGTTTGGGATCCACTATTCCTTGTAAATTGCAGCAAAAATAGCTCCCATTCCGCAGGCCACAGGCTCTTCTTACAATGTGACTGTGATACCCTTCCCTTCAGGAGTTGGGGTCAAAGTTCCTCATCCCTCTTGCATTTGTGTCTATCTGTGGACTTCAGCGGGAGCGACACTTACGTGACCAGCAAGCCCAGGGCTGTTGCCGGGTCATACCAGCTCCCAGGCCAAGTGCATATCTCATCCCAACCGTGTTTGGTAGCTTGAGACTGGCTGAGTGGGAGTAATTACACCATGGAAATCAGCAAACGTTAAAAATCAGGGCTTTCCTGTCTGGGAAGCCAATTGTTAAACATTTCCCAGTACACGGTTCGCTTGGTTCTCGGCGGGCCCGGCCACTGTGCTGTGAGGAAGCCTTCACAGCCCACAGCAAGGTCCATGTGGAGGGAAACCGAGGCCCCCCCGGCCTCCACCCTCACTGAGTCCCCAGCCGACAGCCAGCCCTGACTCGCCAGCTGTGGAAGGGGGCCCTGAAGTAGATCCCCAGCCTCCGGCCACATCACCCCAGCTGACACCACCTGGAACAAAGACAAGTCTTCCCCACCATCTCACTTAGACTCCTGCATAAAATTGCAACTCTGTGAGTACCCATTAAGGTTTGAGCTGCTTGTTCAATAGCATTAGTGACCAGACCATAGCTCCTGGTAGCAAGGAGTAGCTTGCCTAGCCCTGCATGGGCCCTTTCACCCCACCAACCTCACATTTCCTTGCTGAATGCCACTGTTTTTGCAGCCTCCACTAATGCATGCAGACTTGCCCATTTTCTTGTATCAGGGCCGATGCGTCCCTGGAGAGAATTCGAGAATCTGTGCTCTGGCTGCTCACAGCATCATGAGCTGGGGCTACTCTGAGACTGTTTTCTGGCATCTCGTGTTCTGAATAGTGTTAACTGGACTTCAACAAAGCGGAAACTATGGGGTTTCACTACTCTGTACCCCCACCTGTCATCTGGAATGTCCCTGGGTGTTGCCAGGTCCCTGACACTTCAGACAGCACTGGAAAAACATCCCTGTTTAGTGCTACCTGCAAAGACTCCTTCACTATCATTATTATCCACCTCACTTGCCATGACTCACTCTCACACCCTCGTCATGGCAGGACACGCCCTCCTAGCTCCTGCAGTGCTCCTGCCCAGGTGCGGGTCCCAGCACACCGCTGAGAGACACACAGGGGGTAAGGTTCTATCTTTGCCTGCAAGGCCTGCTCTCTACTCTGATGTGCACTCAGGGGACTGGGAAGGACTTCCTCAGTCTGCACGTTAAAGACAGACTAAGAATTCACTTTGCAGGGAGAGAGAAGAAGAAGAAGAAGAAGGA